>JAOEGS010019443.1:0-13258 GCA_025447755.1 Corythornis vintsioides | reverse complement strand
TACATTCTGTACTGAAAGTTTTTAAAGTTTTATTTAGGGTATAAAAATAAAAATAAAAAAAAAAAAAAAAAAAAAAAAAAGATTGTTAAAAAAAAGTTATCCAGATGGCTTCATTAGGTCCTGCAGATTTCAAGCCCATACCACCAGATACAGGGGGATTGGCATGAGCGGATTTGGTGCCACAAACTGAAGTGGGGCATGGGGGACTTTGGCCTGTGGTTCCAGTAACGGGAAGGAAAGTGTGGTCTTAGTGCCAGGTACTGGAGTGGGTGAAAGTCTTTGCTGTTAGAATGTTGTCACATTCATTAGCAAGCTTCAGTCTTAACCAGACAGTGGGTAGAAGGCCCTTGGTTCAAATGCAACTTGTCTGGCTGTACTTATGTATGAGTGTGTATTTTATTTATTTTATTTTATTTATTTATTTATATGCATACTTACATGGGGCGCATATATATATGCAGTTAGAACCTTATCTGTGGTAGTCCAAGCAGCTGACCAAGCACATACATGGGACACTTACTGAGCTTCACTACTGGTTGGACCTTCAAAAAAGCATCAATTTTGTCCCTCAGTCTGGCACAGTGATCTCCTGGCCCTTGTGTGTCCAGGGCTGGGCTCCAGCAACAGGGCAGGAGGACTCTCTGGGCATGGAGTTGCTGGAAGCAATGGCTGCTCCTAATATCCCTTAACAAGAGTGATGCATTTTCAGAGAATTTATGGAATAAATAGTAATAGATGATGAATACTTTAAAAAGTAAAACAGTTAAACATTTTAACCATGTGGAGACTAAAACAACTTCCATTGTTGCCTAGTAGCAAATCTCAGTGACAATAGCTATAGAAAAAGATATTAAGCCATAGAAATAATATTAAATAACACCACTTTTCAAAAGCATCTTTTATTCCAAAACATTAGAAAAAATAGAATTTTAATATAAAGTATAATATCCAGCAAACTAACTAATCTGAAATGAACAGTCCATATAGTTGTCCAGAATAAAGCTGTTTGGGACATGGAACTTAGAAGGATACGATTGATTGTTCTGATATTTCAGTCAGGGAAAAGGCCTTAAAATTATAAAAATAAAAAGCTTGTTTTTATTCCAAAGTGAGCCTTTGGTTCAAGAAAGGTGGAAAGGTGGAACAGCATATAAAGCAGTATCAACATTTTTTAGTAAACTGTCCAGTTTATTGCCTTATATTTAATCTGCTGCAGTGCCTGTCTGTGAGAACTACTCAGTTTGATTATCCCAGTGAATACTGATCGTGACTGAGACTATGTATGAGGGTGTGGTTATTAGTCTCAGTATATACTGATTTAGTGAGTGTCAGCAACCCCTTAAATGTTTTCTTCTAAGTTTCAACCTCAAGATAAATATATGCACAGAGAAGGGCCAGAGCCCATCTTTTTTAAACAGAAAAACCCATTGAATGTATATGGCTGCAGCTGGCAAATCTACTGGAAATCTCAAATGGCACATGGAAATCTTCACGAGGCAGAAGGGAAGTAAAATAATTATAAACTTTCACAAAGTATATCTTTTATTTCCTTATTTTCCAGTTTTAGTGAAGAGTCCTATTTCACAGTAGAACAGGACCTAGAATGTAAAAAAATACAAAATAAAGGTTGTTTTCATTCTCTTATTACTGATAAGCATGTATAACCTGGCTTCAGTAAAGTAGTTAGCACTAGAGATTTCCTCTGACATTAAATTATAAAACTATCTTCCTAATTATTGATTCCAACAAATACAGGGAGGAAAAAGTATAATTTGCAGTTTTAAAGTTCTGTTACTATTCTCTTAGTGCTAACATTGTCCACATTATTTATTAGCAACAAAACTGTTTAAATTTCTGCACTTCGATTTAGACATACAATTTTTTCAACAAGTTAGTGAAATATAATTTATTCCTTCATACATTCATCACCAATTTCTTCCATGGCAGTTACAATAGATAATAATAATAATTTCATCTCCTGTGTCTCCTGTGATACCAAAACTTTTCAGAAGACAGAAAAATTTATGTGAGTGTATAAAATATTAAATTACTTGCAAAGAAATATTCTGCCTTTCATATAATTATATATTTTTATGTTAAAAACTCTGAACTCAGTAGCCGTGAACAATAAGTAGATATCTGCAAGGGACTTTCCACAGCTCTTAGATTACTTGATATTAGGCTGATCCACACTAAAAACAAGTGATTCATTTCCTTACAAATATTTTTATAAGAATTTCACTAATTCCTTTTTCATTGTATCAGGATGTCTCAGAATAAGCACATTTTCTAAGCAAAGGGTGTTTCAAGTTAGAGAATTATTCATATATGGAAACTCACATGCTATTTCTCCCATGTCTGTGAAATTCAGCCAACTTATTTTCATATAAACATTTCAAAGGAGAAGAAATATTTTCTCTGTTTTGTTCCTCATCAAGTTCCTTTTTTGTTCCAGTTGGCCATGGGTCACTCTGCCCATGTAGTATACACAAAGCAATGCCTATTTCAGACAAAGAGAAAAAGTAAAAATACCTTCATTCCAGTTTCACTTGCCACTTAATCATAATTAATGAATAGAATGCTTTTTTTTTAACACAAACCTAACTCCTAGAGTTCTGCACATGCACTTTGTTACAGGAGAGAAAATATATTTGTGCTTATCTGAAGCTGTGGTTAACATTTTTTCATATTAATTTCATTCAGATATTCACTAAATCAATAATTCGGGCATTCCACTTTGATAACTTGAATCTGATTTTCTGGAATTTTAAACTCACAGTTCACATATTCAGAGCTGTCCAGTTCGTTTGTCATAGTGAATGTGCAACTTTTCTGTCTCTCCTCTCTTAACTAGCATTACTGCAGCAGTACTCTCTGAGGGACTTAACTGAAAAAAAAAAAAAATCAATGATATATTAGGAAATGGAAATCGAGATTTTTTAAAAGTTTTATTTTAATCAAAAACTTTAAGCACACAGTTTCCAGAAGAACAAAAATATCATGGTTTTATATCAATGTAATATAGCTCCTGAATGTCTTTTGTCTTTTTTGAAGCATGAGTATTATTCAGATTCTTGTGAAGAGGCCACCAGAATTTTTAAAAAAATGTTAAACCAAATAGTTCCTTCATTTTCAAATCTGAAATGGAAATGTTCATTGATTATCTAATTAAAAAAAAAAAAAAAAAAAAAAAAAAAAAGATAAAAATGCTTAATCCAGAGACCAACATTATATAGAATAACAGAATCACACAATGTTAGGGATTGGAAGGGACCTAGAAGACAGCATTGCAAATAGCTGACAAGCTTTTAGTCTAAAAATCTAAGTGTTTTATACTGGGAACAGTTTGTATGCTTTGGCTGACAATTTTGACCTTTGAGTTCCACATTTTTTTTTTAATTCAGAAAAGGCTTGGGTTTTTTTGCTAGAATTTTTTTATTTTTGGTTGGTTTAGAGTTTTGGGGTGGGGGTGGCAGAGTCTTTCTTTCAGTTAGCAAGGTTGTATACCTCCCTTCTTGTTGTCCTCCTTTAAATTTAAGGTAAACTATTGGGATCTTAATAGCACCTAGAAAACCTGCCAACTGTTTCATCATAATTCTCTGTAAATATCTCTTTATACCCTTACCATTATGTGAGATGCAAGACATAATACTGTTTGTCTCAAACAATACAAGAAGTTGAGACACTCAGGACATCTGTTGTCTGTCTTGAGACCTCCCCCAACATGATGTGTGTCTGAGATTGGAGGCAGGGGAGGTCTGTAGATGGCGCTGGGAGTGAAGTGTCCAGCAATAACCAGGCCTTGAAGATCACCAATAAATAGTGCCAGTCCTCCTGCAATAAGTTAGCCTGAGGTGTCTGCTGCCTTAATCCCCGGATTTACAATGGCTGATCTCACCAATTAGCCAAACAAAGGACTGTGCTATCTACATTATACCCCCCTCCCTTACCTCTTGAAGGAGTATGGAGAAGGTAAAAGGAATTTCTCATCTGCACAGGGAGAGAAATGGGGGTGTAGTGGGCAAGAAGTATATAAAAAATCTGGGACACTGTGGGTTCAAGGAAGCATTTCCCCACTGACGTCGACACGGGACCCTGGGGGTAACTATTCTATCGCTTGCTGTTGTCTGCTTTCTCCTTTCTTTTCTGTCTTTTCTTTTTTTTTTTTCCCTGTCCTATCTGCTTTAGAAACTTTGCTAAGCTACTCTAATAAAACTTTGCTATGCATGTGACGTCTGACCTTGTTTGTGTCTTAATTTCACCATTTGGGGATCACTTTTAAACCTTTCATAAAAATTAACACATATCCAAATATCGGATCGTGACATTAATTGGTGTAGTCAGCAGGATCCAAATGGTGGAATTGTCACAAGTTTTTGTATGTTAAATGTTGCCTTGTTGCCCTTAAGAGAAGAGTCTATGGGGGGGCTTTAGTGGAGACCTCTTAGGATTTAGAACTGTAGCTTTCTCTTGATCGGAGAGCAGGGAAGCTAGGGATCACCATTCGTTGTGGATTGGAGGTTTTTCAGCAGAATGGTGCGTCAGTGTTTTTGCCTCTTGGACAGGTGCCTTAGGGCCATTGGAGACGTTTACCTATTCACCTAGCAACTGGATAGGCTTGGGTGATAGGACTGTTTCCTACCCATTTATTTTTATTTGGAGTTCTTATCCGCTGATAAGAGGCTTATGTTTATAATTGTGAATTGAGATTTTGGAAGTTAAGAGTTTGTATCCTCTCTGGGAGTGTTGTTGGTGGCCATGGTAAAATCTAAGTTCTTGCCCTTCCTGAGACGTTCAGGCCTGATTTTGAGTTAAGTAACAATGTAAAAGGAAAACCATGCAGTGGAATCTTCCCCTACTGTTGATCCTGAGATATTATTTAAGTTTTTGGAAATGTTTAATGCCTGCCCGTCAGCGTTGTGACTGGACTGGGCTAAAGATTACTGATATAATTTACAGAGTGTGGTAGATCGTATATCTGCATTATAAAAGGAGTCTAAGTGGTGATTCAGGAAAGACAAAGGTGTAGCTTGTGCTGTATTAGGAGTCTAGTGTCAGCAGTACAGCACTGATCTTGCTGCCAGACTCAAAAAAAGGAAATGTTATCAAATCTTTGCAGACATTAGTTGAGTTGTTAAAGGACCAAACTGCTCACCTTAAAACAGAAAATTCTGAACTCCAGGAAGATTTGTTGAGGGAAAAGTCTTGCTCTGACTCTTTAAAGCACTCTTTGTCAGAGGAAATTAGTGCCTGGTGTGAGCAAGATGCAAAAGCAGAAGTTTGGATGGACAAGGTGGAAGAAAAGGTTGACTATATTAGGAGAATGAGCCCCATTTACCCCCAACAGGAGTTACAGGAAGATAGAGCCCGATTAGAGAAAATCCCGCAATTACACCCCCTAATTAAAAGAGAATACTATTATGAGGACCCAGATGATGAAAAACCCTCCTTGATAACGAAGGAGGTCCCCTATTCAGCCACTGAGCTTGCAAAACTAAAGAAAGAGTTTGGACGGAACCCCGAAGAGTCAGAAACAGAATATGCGTGGCAAGTCTCATTGTCAGGAGGGGACCAAATTTTATTAACTGAGAAAGAGGCTGAAGGATACTGGGGACCTGGGGTCTTTTTAACTACTGGTGACCAGAGGGCCCCATGGTCACTCACACAACATGCCACTTATTGGGCTGGTGGATTAGATCCCTTGGAGAGGGAGGTTCCATTGGCTATTGTTGGAACCATGAATCAGATATTAGAGAGTGTACAAAAAGCAGCCTGTTTGCAAATGATGCACAAGTGGCAATTGATTCCTTATCAAGAATCCCCAATGTTACTGTCAGTGGATCCAAAAAGGATGACCCCATTAATTCATGGGCTCCCTGAATCCCTTAGATGTATCAGAATTCAACTGCAGGGACAAATTACAACTGCCACCCCACTTGCACAACTGGAAGAGATGGCGATGCAAGCTCAGGATCATAACACCCAAAGGTCAAAAACTTGGACCTGGGGAAAGATTGCCCAGCAGTCGATTAATTATGACCAGAAATTAGGGCCAATTAATCCCACTCCTCATCTATCAGAAATTAAAGCAGGCTGAACCTGCACGCTGGACTCCAGCACACACGAATCCTGCATACTGGACCTCAGCACCACTGACCCATTATGAGCATCTTGGAAATTTTAAGACGTGACATGGAGGCTTTGAGAAACGACATGCTACGCGCTATGCAAAAGCAGGGTGAAATCATGGAGCATGCCATCCTTGCCTACTTTGCCATGTTTGCCGTCCTCATTATTGTCTTTACAGGTTTTGTTTTATATTTGTTGTGGCCTTGAAATTGCTTGCATGTGCTGTTTAGTTGGTTGAGTGAATCTTGTTAGTTTTTGTGTGTAGACTGTCACCCTCATCCCCTGAAAATTCTGAACCTGACCCCCCTTCTATACCCTCCTCTTCTAACTCTTCCCAGACATAGACCTTGGTCCTGGCCTGGGATTTCCCCAGTTATATATGTTATGAAATTGTTGAAGTTATTAATGTTCACTAGTTGTTGTAATTGAAAATTGTTAAGTTTTGCAGTTTCTTTGTGCTATCACCTTGGATGAAGAACACCAGTCAGAGCTGGACTTTTGCATCAGAAGGACTAAACTCTGTTTGTTGACTTATACTGGAACTGCTAAGAAAAACTAATGCTGGATAAAGGTGGAGACATTATTGAACTGAGGAACGTGGTAGCAGAGAAAAAAATATTTGGACTTTTCCAAATAGTGGAAAAGGGTGGTTATTACCTTTGTAGTTATCTTTGTATTTGTTCTTAATAATTTTTATATCGCTACTGCTATTATTGTTGGTTTTATCTTATGCTCTTTTCTATCCTTTCTTCTCCCCTTTATGAGTATGAGTTAGCCTGCCACTGACAAAAAAGCTGCCATCCAGGCAGGCAGGCAGTAAGTGTGTTAAAATTTTCTGTTTTCTTTATCTATCTTTCAAAACCACCATATAGAAGAAAACACAATACTGAGCCATCTAGAAAGTATCATTGGATTGTTTGAGCCATGGGGTGATGTGACATAATAGTGTTTGACACTCAGGACATCTGTTGTCTGTCTTGAGACATCTTAAGAGTTGAGCAAAACTGAAGAGATATCTCAACAACCCACCAGACTGGTTTACCCCCCCCCCACCACTACGATGTGTGTCTGAGATTGGAGATGGGGAAGGTCTGTAGATGGCACTAGGAGTGAAGTGTCCAGCAATAACTAGGCCTTGATATTTCATGAAACCCACTGACCTAACAGGAAAAGATAAAGGGTGCCAGTCCTCCTGCAATAAACTAACCTGTGTCTTAATTCCCTGATTTACAATGGCTGATCTCACCAATTAGCCAAACAAAGGACTGTGTTATCTACACCATACCCACCTCCCACAGAGGAGGTAAAAGGAATTTCTCATCTGCACAGGGAGAGAAGTGGGGGTGTAGTGGGCAAGAACTATATAAAAATCTGGGACACTATGGGTGCAAGGAAGCATTTCCCCACTGATGTTGTCACTGGACTGTGGTGGTAACTAGTCTATTGCTTGCTGTCTCCTGCTTTCTCCTTTCTTTTCTGTCATTATTTTTCTCCCTGTCCTATCTGCTTTAGAAACATTGTTATGCTACTCTAATAAAACGTTGTTCTGCATGTGACATCTGACCTTGTTTTCATCTTCATTTCACCATTTGGGGATCACCTTTAAACCTTTCATAAAAATTGCCACGTACCCAAATATTGGATTGTGACACATGCCTACTATTGGAAATCTCTTTCCTGTTAAATTTTGGCTCACATAAAAATTGCATTTGCATTCTGCATGGAGCATGTGCTTCACTGAGTTTAGAAATCTGTGGGTGCCAAATACCACTACTGCTACCAGTAAGCAGTGTGAACAGGAACAAAACCACACCACACCTAGTAGTTTAGATGAACATACAAGACAGAAAGAATAACTGGAACGGACATGTCCTGAGATTAATTGATAAAGAAATAAATCGGCTTGCTCTGAAGCACACAAAATAGTTTAAAATGTTATTAGCAATTGAAGTATAAATTACTGCTAAAACCATTATTAAGATTGCAGCTTATATCTTATAATAATATTCTATATATTCCAGTTTTACCATGCTCTAAAAACAATGATTCAACCCTTGCATGACCAGGCTCAAAAGAATGACCAGTTTTTCAAAAAGAAAAAAAGTTAGGTATTACAAAATGCTGTAATAAATGTTACTCAAGTATGGAAAATGTAAGTGATTCTTTTGGTATCACACTGTACCTCCTTCTGTGAAGAAAGTATAAACTCTGAAGAAAATAATGTGTTGCCCAAGGCAGCTCTGAATCATTAAAATCCATTTCCTTCCTCCTGTAGAATTAAAGGAGGATAAGAAACAAAATGAAGTAACAAAATAGTTGTCAGGAAACTGCTGTTGGATTATGATTGTATTTTACATTTTGTTTCCAACCATAAAGATTGTTTGAACAATTTTTTTTAAACTTGTTTAAAAAGTAAACTAAATTAAATTAATATTACCTTCCCATAAATTGTTTCATGAAATTCACTTTTATGATTATGAATTTTGATAAAGTGAATCTTTCTGTTACATTTTAGAGCTACAATGTAGAAATGTATAATGTAGAAATTTTCTGAGTGATTTTGAGTTTAATTATTTGATCTTTTGCACTGTTTTATCATTCTTTTCTTCTCAGTTTATTGTGTATCAGTTCACCAATATAAGAGAAAGGCTGGACTTCAATGCCCATAATGCACAGCGTGTCCCCAGAGATTGAACAGACATAGCCCAAGACAAGAATTTTATGATCACTATACATCTTTTCTCAGCTGCAAACTAGTTCAGAAAGAAGACTAAATCCTAGGAAAAAAAAAAAAAAAAATTCCATAATACAAATAATGGAAGAAACAATGGAAACAGAGCAATATAGCTGCTGTAGCACATAAAAATGAAGATTTTTTCAGGACAGTAAAGAAAAACTTAAGTTTCATGATCTGTAAGAATCAATTAATTTTCATTTTAACCAGAACTTTATAAATGGAACTTTTGACAAGAAAGCTAAAACTGAAATATGCAATCTTCTGCAAGACTTTTTTAATGCCCGATCATATTAAAACATATTCATAACTGAATAGGTCATCTTTATATGTGAAGATATTATCTTGTATAATTGAATAAAAGGATGCGCATATATATTTACAGACTGTGGGCCTAAAAGTAACCAGTTTTTAGTTGAAAACATTTTGACTTGTAGGGTGTTCCCGTAAATAATATTTTAACGTTCCTTAAGTATTATGAAATTTCCAGCATTTGTTGGTTGCCTTGGTTGCAGCCAATAACAGATGTTTCAAAACATAAGACACAGAGAGACATAGAACTGAATAAACAACTTTAAAAGAAAAAAAAAAATTAAAAAAGAGAGAAAAAATGAAAAAAAAGGAAGGTATGAAATGCTATCTTAGTTTACTACGTAGCTAAGTTGCAAACTTTCCACTGGTTTGGGGTTTTTTTCCTGCTTTAAACTGAGCCAGAAACTTAGTCTGAGTCAGTCAATTCCCAGTTTACACTATTCTGCCAAGTTTCAGATGTCATTTATTCTCTGTCATTAAGTTATAAACAGACTTTTCATTTACTGAATATTTAGAAGAAAGGAATTATGGTCCAAATCATTATTTTGGAGCTGGGAGATTTCTAGTAACCTCAGATGTCTAGAAGAAAGAAACAACTATAATTTCTGAAGTGAATTTTGTACTCAAAGGCTTATATTTTCATCTCTTCTTTTTTTTTTTTTCATAAAAATAAACTCTCACTTATGTGCTACATCTTGGTTCATTCTTTCTTGGTTGAGTCCCTTATTCACTCTTATGCTTGCATAAATCTGTTTATAAGCGCTAGCAGAAACCTGGGCATATTTGCATAAAACCAACATTGCCTCATGGCAAAATGCTTCTTTTTTCTCTGTTTTTGCAGTCACCTTTTCAGATCACAGAAAAGCTGCTTTTGCTTTGAGAGCCTGGCTAGTGATGATTATGTTTATTATTGGTCTGATATTGTATTGAAAGCTCTCAACTTTTCTTTGGAAAAGTGGAAATGTTTGTAAGGCACAGTGAGGCACTCAAGGTTTTGTATATTGATATGGTGGTTTCCAGAAAATTATTTTGATAGTAAACCTGCTTTGGGTTCTATATTGGGTAGAGGACAAAGGCAATAGAGAGTTATTTTATACCTTTTCCAGTTACATGTGCCTAAGTTTACCAGAGAGTAGTGTTGTAGAAGACAACCAGGGGTTGAAAACATATGGAGTTCTTCCCTCCTAATTCCGTTTTTTATCATTATTTTCCCATTTATCTTGTTGAAATTTGGAGGACAGCTGTGGATATTGCAAACTTTTGAATAGAACCTGGAGCTCTGTAAAAGAGACTCTTTGAATCCACTTTAAACAGTTTTATCTGTCTGTTCACTGATTCCTTTTCACTGATCATCATCTGCCTGTGGCAAAGAGCTTCTCCTTGTGATTGTGAAGATTACTCTCCATGATGCTCTTTCTGGCAGTGCAAATATTGACTTGCAATTATACAGGTCAGGCAACTCCTACAGTTATTGAGAGTATTGAGAGAGACTGTAGTAAGGCTCTCTGAGAAGAATTTAACCTTCAAATTACAAAACACTGATCAGCAGATTTAGGACTTCAGTCAACTTAAAAGTTAACCTTACTTCTCTGTAAACACAAATACAGACTTCCGTGTTGCTCCAGGAAAAGGGGAAAAAATAATCAAGCGACTACATGGACAAAGGATCCAAGCGATATATGTCTTGGAGGTGTTTTGTTTTACATTTTTAAAGATTGGTAAACTGGATGGAAAGAGTAATTTTTGTATGTCTAAGCTTCCAAGACAAAGAATGTCTCCTTCAGCTTTTAAGAGCATTGTGTGGAAAGATAAAGCATCCCATACATTCCCTTTCTCTATTGTTCTGATGTTACATCAAAGAAGCTTATTCTCATTGAAGCACAGCAAACAACTTATCTCACCTTTGAATATTCTTCTATACTTGCTATTATAAGGATTCAAACTCAGAGCACATCTGAGGTAATTTAAGGTCTGTAGGAATTTGGCTGTCTATTAGTGATCCTGCCCTGTGGTAAAAAGCAAGAAGGATAACAGTGTATAAGCAGAACTGCAAATGAGAATGAAGGCTCACTTTTCATCTTGATGAAGTGTAAAAAATAATATTTTTAATTTTTTATGTAACACATTTATATTGTGGCAGTAGTGACAGTAGGCTCATATTGGATATAAATGAAGATTATTATTTGGTTTGTAGGAGAATAAAGGAGACATTATGATGAAGAGTATACGAGGCAAGTAATAAAAAGAAAGAAATATATTTAAAGACTTGGTTGCCTAGCAAAGGTATTGCTTTCTGAGTTTGGGCACCCGTTTTGTTTTGTTTTGGGTTTTTTTTAATGCATTATATCTTTCATGGTTTTAAGTTTGACATCTGACAGATTTTAGATAGTGTAAAAATCATCCTTATTGGTCTTTCTACCTCATTAGTGAGGCCATCATTCAGGTAACAAAGTGACAATCAGTTGCCCTCGTTGCACTATCTTCAAGATATTATTGGGCAACATTTTGCACAGATCATGATCTCTGCTTCATATGTCATTTATTGTAATTTAGTTAAATGTCTTCAGGCTTATCCATTATAACCCCCTAATTTTCTTGACTGACTGACTTTTTTTCTACAGGATAACACAGAGCATGCTAAGTTTTATTTCATCCTTGACCCTACCCACTCCTCTTAAAGAATAGATTTTATTATATTTTAAATATAAGGAAAAAAATAAATTATTTGTGCTGTTTCATTTGAAATATGAATATTAAAGATTAATAGACAGAATTGTTTGTGTTTCATTGCACTTCTATAGATCTAATTGCATTCATTTTTTAAATGAAAATGAAATTTCATGGGCAATTACAGTGTGAAGTAAATTATGAAAAGGAATGCAGTATGAAATCAGAGAAAATATGTCAATCATATGTAATGTTTAAGCTAAGTGATTAAAATAACCAAGGGTGCTTCTTTTCTCTGGATATTACTTAGCCACTCTGTCTTAGATAGCATTTATTTTTGCCTTATCAGTTAACTCTGGTTAATATAGTCTTACAATACACTGGGTAATACAAATACTCATTTTCGAAATATGTGCCAAATGGTCTTACTTCCTTCTGAAAATTAACAAGAGCAACATATTCTATTCTCTTAATATAAAATTAACAGAATATTGGACTGCTTTTTCAGTCATTGCATCATGGCAATAAGATTTCTTGTCTAAAACCAGTCCTTTAAGTAAATATTAACATAATAGAGTAAAACTCTATAGTTCATCTAATGCAATGATCTTTTTTATACGTGATCATATTTACTAACACCTAATTCACCAAATAAAACACAGCCTTTTTGCACTGATTTAAAAAAGTGTTTCAGACAGGTTTTTGTACTTTAATTTAGAAGTTGATATATAATTTATAGAACAGAAGTGTGGGGGGGGTTTTTTTATATACTGTCCTGAGCACCTAGTCAAACTTTGATTTATTTGGGTTTCCACAATCAAATGAATCTAAACTCTCAAAATAAAAAAAATCCCATTTCTTAGTTACTCTTTACAGAAAATAAATACCCTTCTTTAAAGCAGTGTTCAATATAGGAGCCTTCATTTTCAAAATTTAAAATAAAAGAAAGTAAATCTTTCTTCTCTTATATCAATTTCAGAACTGTTCTTCTCCATGTTCATTGTCAAGGAGATTACACTGCAGATGGATATAACGTCATTTTATTGGTCTTCACTCAAAACTCACTACCTGAACTACCTGCCACTAACTCACTTTGATATCCAAGTTGTTTCCAGGCTTCTTCAGCTTGTACTTACCTTGTACCGACCAACAAAGAGGGAGTGGTTGAGGGTATGAAAGTAGGAGGCATCCTTGGCTGTAGTGACCACGAGATGGTGGAGTTTAGAATTGCAGGCAGCAGGAACAGCGCCACAAGCAGGATTGCTACCCTGGACTTCAGAAAGGCCAACCGTGGCCTTCTCAGGGAACTGCTTGGAAAAGTCCCATGGGAAAGGGTTCTGGAGGGCAAGGGGGCCCAAGCAAGCTGGCTAATATTCAAACGCCATTTCCTCCAGGATCAGGATCAGTGTATCCCAA
>JAOEGS010019442.1:0-11510 GCA_025447755.1 Corythornis vintsioides | reverse complement strand
CCAAAACTGGACACAGTACTCGAGGTGGGGTCTCACCAGTGCAGAGTAGAGGGGGAGGAGAACCTCCCTTGACCTACGGCCACACTTCTCCTAATGCATCCCAGGATGCCATTGGCCTTCTTGGCCACAAGGGCACATTGTTCTGAAATAGGGAACCTATCACACAACATATACTCAAGAAAACTTTGTTAAAGCACGTAAATATCTTTATCCTTATCCTTGAGAATGTTTAGCAATCTACTTATACCAGCAAAGTTCTTAGATTTCACTATTTTAATTTTACAGAAATATAACTGAATAAAGATATTCTTAATTTGGGGATGTTTCTTGTCAAATATAAATTCTAAAATTTATTTTGTATTCTGTGATATTTTTGAGAGAAATATAAAACAATTATTTGAAGATTTTAGCACAGTGAAACTCCATATTTATGTGTAGCACTGAAAATGAGCAAAATAATCACAAAATCTGTAGACTAAAGGATATCTATTTTAAATCGACTTTTTTACAAGAAGAGATTAAGATATTTCTCAGTGAGCACATTTTGAATTACAATGAGAGTTAGAAATTATGAGAGGCTAATTTAATGGAGAAGGAAATTAGTGAAGGTTTAGTTATACTTTTCAAATACACACTGAATTAACAAATAACTTATATTTCTTTGGAAACTTTCAAATGCACAGATTTAGTATCAATCATCCACAGAAGGGGAGGAATATAATGATTTTTAATGTGATATAGGTTTGAACAAATAGGAGAGAAATGTGCACATAAACTGTAACATGTTTCCTATTTATATTAAGGACATTATTATCACTGGAAGTTACAGAGCATTTTGCCATTCCCTGTGGAGGGGGGCCAGGGAGCCAGTGGCCACTGCCTCTTTCCCCCTCCTGATCTGCGGGTGTCAATTTCAAATTTACCTGCCACCATCTTCTTTCTCCCAACAGTTCTCCGGTGCCCCCCCTGCTGATCATTGAAAGGGAAGGGTGACAAACAATTCAGATTGTTCTCTTTTGCTGTTTAACATTGTTGGTTGACATTGCTGCTTACGTCCTATACAAATAAGCACACACTTTTTTTTTTTACTTTTTTTTTTTTTTTTCTTGAATAACATTCTTGTCTCCTTATATGCCTTTTGGTCTCACATTCCTAATTTTAAGATAATAACTGTCCATACCAGTACAGAGGTTCAGATCAGACACTAGGAAAATAGCACAACAATGGACTGGACTGTCCAGAGGGTTGTGGAATCTCCATCAAGAACAGTGTGGCAAGCAGGAGCAGGGAAGAGATGAGAAGATGACAGGACAAGGGGCAATGGCTTCAAGTTGCACTAAGGGAAATTTAGGTTAGATATCAGGAAGAATTTCTTTACAGAGAGGGTGGATAGGCATTGGAATGGGCTGCCCAGGGAGGTGGTTGAGTCCCCATCCCTGGAGGTGTTTAAGAACCATGTAGATGTGGTGCTGGGGGACATGGTTTAGGGACCCTGGCAGTGTGGGGTTAATGACTGGACTTGATGATCTTAAAGGTCTCTTCCAGCCAAAATATTCTATGATTCTATGAAAATAAGTTTTCTTCCTGACCAATAATATAAGCCATTTTCAAAATAAGAACAGTTCTTTTCTGGCTATGTTGTCATTTCTCTCACACCACCTCTCTGCCTTCTCATTCACAGCACCAGCCCTGGGACTACAGACCCATGAATGTCACACCCACCCAAAAAACTAACTGACACTACTGCACAGTTCTTGTTCTTGCCATAAGGCCCTGTATCTCTTCCATCACCCAAGACATGGCTCCATATTCTCCAAACATTCTTCATGTCATCTGTATTTATTTCCCCAAAATATACTTGGGTTTTTTTTTAATCTCTTTTTTTAGTGCATTTCCTTTTTATATATTTTGTATTTTCTTTTTTACTAGACCAGACTCCTGCACTACGTATAGAGTCTTGCTTCTCTATTCTTCACCCTATTCAGCATCTACCTTCACTCCCTAGCAACAATGATGGGAGTATTTTCCTCTCCTAGCCTTGCATGAGACTTGCTGCACCTCCCCTTCCTCCTCTGCTAATGACCAGGAAGTGAGACGAACAAGATTGACAGTCTCTGAAGCACGGAAAGTGCCATCTGTGCTTTGTAGATTGAAAATCTTATTAGTTTTGCTTCCAGCCAAGTAATGCATATGGAGCAGAGTAACCAGGGTAAGGGAAAATGGAGTGAGGGGGAAGACCAGGAAGGAAAAAGAGCAATCACTAGGTAAAAATACAAATAAAGAGGATATACAAGGAGATAAAGGCAGGTGGTAGAGAAGGAGATTATAGTATCCATTTCATTGTTCCACTTTGCTGCCAGTTTTTCACATTCGATTTCCTAAGAGAATAATGTCTATTCTAGCTATACAAAGAGCCTTGAAGTCTCACTACTGACTGATAGTACATAGCTGACCAACAGTCTACTGCTGAGTTATTTGAATGGTTTAATCACAAGAGACACCTCAAGTTTTGCACTTTTGTTTTCCACCATGGAAGAGATGAGTATCCTGTTGCCTACCTGCTCCCCAGGGCTGTTAGTTGTCACTACATTCTGCCTTTCTGCTTGGCACCTCCAGTTTTTGGGGTATGCCTGAGATGATGACCAAGCAGGACAAAGCTCCTGTTGTGGACACATTTTTCACAGGAGTGTAGTGCCGAAACATCTTAGGTAGGGAAGTAAAACATATTCTTCAGCCTCTTTGGGCTAAACTTAGGTATCTCAGGAGACTACAGAAACTAACTCTTCTCTTTTTCACTGTCCTTGCTTTTCTTCTTCATCTATATGTCTTGGGTTTAATACTGTGACTGTTCTCACACAAGTGCCTGTCTTTATGCATGAAATGTATTTACATTTGCCTTCAAGTTTTGCAATGCCAGTGACCAAATCCCTTCTGCATTCCAGTCCTACTGCTTTTAACAGGTGTAAGCAAGAATGAACAGATTCCTACTTCTGTAATGTCCCTCTGCATGAGGCACAACAGCAGCAGCACATCACATTGCTTTCCCAGCAACCATTTTCCCTGTCTGCCAGCCTCCTTGCCTTGAAGGCTTCTCAGAAGCATGTCAGAGACATGGCAGGAGTGCTCAGGACACAGTGTGCACTGGCTGTGCTTACTCTGACAGATTCTTCAGCAGCCCATTGCCAGCTGGTGCAAGCTATATCAGCCCCACAGCCATCATAATTTTGCAGAGGCTGGAAGCGGACTGAAGAAACAGAAAAGCCATAATCTAAATGCACTAGCTAAAAAAATACTCAGTATTAGAGATGGAATCAGGCTGTTCTATGCTAAAATTGAATTTCCCCCCAAAGTCCTATCTTTCTCTATATATTTCTTATGGGCTCATAACTGTCACCACAATTATGTTTCCACTGCTTTGCAGTGCATATGCTAATACTTCCTTTGCAAGAGTACCTGATAATTCTGGTAGAGCCTTGCAGCCTCAAAGCTGGGTTTATATATTCATTCTCATTTATATTTTCCCTTAATCCCTACATTTCCTTTCTGTACTCTCTCCAGAAATCAAATGAAACTGCAGAATTTTTAGAGCTTACATCCCTCTTTCTTCTTCTTTGTGTTTTAACCTATCTTGGAAGCATCAATTAAAACTTCAGAGCTCTTTATCCAGTGCTTACAAATCTTACCCTCACGTCCCCACTCAAACCTTAACATTCAACTACTAGACAACATCACCACAGGTTAATAGTGAAAAATGGAGATGGTTGTTGAACATTATGTGGCTCAGCACAAAGTTTCTAACATCTAGCGCCTCAATAAATTTGTTAAATTCACAGATTGAATACAGCATCATCAACATGAGGCAATCTGTGGAGCATGCAAAGAGCATTCTCTGTTTCATGCCAGACTGAAGAGGCTTATAAACCAAATATTGCAAATGTTCTCACTGTCATTAAGAAAGATAAGGAGTTTGCTGAGGCAGAAAGCAGTCTTCTGTCGGACCCAAGGACATTGTATTCAATTTTGTTGAATGGACTGTTTCACATTTGATCAGTTCTTCAAGGCTGATTGCATGATTGCAATAATATCTGCATTAACATTGACAAAAGATAATCAAATCAGACAGCCTGTCTACTCTTTAATCTCTGCCAACCACTTGATCTCTTGCACTCCTGGTTGTCTATGAGAACAGTTTAAGTAGGATAGACTGAACACAAGCTCACACTAATCTCTTTTGTAATCTCATTAGCAGAGCATCTGCAAGGCTCAACAGACAGGAGCATCAAAATTCAGGGTTCACTGGTGTAATGTGGGAATACCCAAACTAGAAAGCTCCTGGTTATGCTTTGCACTTTCTAAGGAATATGATTTAGGGAGAATCTCAGAGAGCTTGGTATTTCCTGAGGGACCTAAGCATTCTGTGGGAGAATCCTGTTGATGGAGCCCTCAGGGAAGAGATTACATCAGAATAGATCTGAAGTATAAGGTAGGTACTTGTGATTCCTCACAAACAATGTGAGTCTTTTAGGTGCATCCATGGACAGGAGATACACATAATCAGGGTACTTGAAACCTTGTCTTAAATACTTAGGGACAAATGTAAATAGATGCTTCTTTCTTCTGTCCTCTTTGTATGCTTGACCTGCACAAAGTAGCTGTGGCTCAGAAGATATGCCATAGATTTGTTCAACCCTATTGTATGGTAGGTCAGCATGCTGCCCAAACATGATACAGGACACACTGCATATGACCACCACTGGACATTTACATGCAGTTCAGTGTGCTGGGCAAAATATGTGTATTTGACTGCACTTATCTATACAGATACACCTTTAAATGTTTAGACACAAATTACAATTTAGAAATTATTTAAGAGACCCTGAATCAAGCCTAGAGTAATAATTATCTCTGCTGTGATTAATGAGGACCCAGTGTTTTAGAACCTGGCAGTATTTAATCACGAATCAAAACTGCACCAGGAATTCATTCCTATGAATACAAATACATGGAGGTCTGGTTTCACAGCTGTTGCAAATTGGCTTAGCCCCATTGACTTCATGTAAATGGGCTTTAACTAGGCCAGATGAGGAACTGGTTCAGAAATCCTCAGCCCAGTCAAAACATAGACCTTTTTTTTTCACTAGGAGAGGAAGCAAAAGACATCTAGGTTAAAAATAAGTATACATTTAAAAGTGGGTATACTGCTTTTTTTTTTTTTTTTTAATAATTTGGGCTGTGTTAATGAGCAGTGCTCTGTAATGCCCACTCCAGTACACAAGTCACCAAAGGTTATTCCTATTATTCTCTGCATGTTTCTTTGTGTAAGTACCAGCTGCAAAAACACACAATATGAAAAGATGCTTTTGTGCACATGTTCAAAGCTTTGATCTTATTTGATGATTGTGGTTTTAGTGGCAAATCTCTGAAACAAAGTTTGCCCTACTACCAACTCAGCTCACAAAGGGAAAATATATGCCTAAGGCAGAACCCCAGCTAGATGTAAAGCAGGGGAGTGGAAGGAAGAAGTGCCTCTCTCCCCAGTGGACAATGTTTCTTTTCACTTCTCAACCCACCAAGACATTACAATCAGTTCACCAAGATGCGGCAGGTGTTATATGGAAGTGAGAGAAATTGTGACTCTCATGGGATAAAAGAAAGTTTTCTCTAGGATAAAACTCTTCCTTTACATAGAGCAGTGAGACTGCAGCTGTCCTAAAATGGGGACTGCAAGTTGAGTGGGTGGTGGAAGACATTTTCTTGCACCCTTTTCACCAAGATCCATAAGCAACTCAGAGCACATCATCCTTATTAAATAGTTATGACCAGGAATAAAAACAACAGCAACATGCATTTCTTTTTTTTTTTTTTTCCTTTTCTTTTTTCTTTTTTTTTTTTTCAACAGAAATAGTGTTAGGTTTAACCATGATGCAACAAAAGCCCATAATTCCTTTTACTACCTACCATCTGTCCTTCTTCCTGTCAATCTCTTCCCCTTCTCCTTACCCCACTGCTACGGGCAGGGATGCTTTTTCAGGTATCTCAGAAGCTTTGAAGTTTTCCCTTAGAAAGCTGATTATATAAATGTTAGTATGTCTTTAGCTTTAGAGCAGGTGGATCATCTTAGAGCATTTTACTAATTTTTCAGAAGGTTTTATAATGCTCTTTTTTTTTTTTTTTTTTTTTGCTGTAGGGATTTCTCTAAGATTATAAAGATTAATTCAGAAAGCAAACAAAGCTGTCAATAAAAGCATTTTTTATGCAAGTGTTATACTGTAACAGGATATCATATTCAGATCTAGATTGTGCCCATGCATTTACAATATTTATAAATGTTGTTAATGTTGTGAATAGTAAGTAATTGAAGAGGGTTTTCACCTATTGTGCTTGGAAGAATAGCAAAGTGAGTAAAATTTCTGAAAATATTTTATCCATATTTCTAGAAGTAAATTATAATACCTACTATTAATATCTTCCCTTGATAAGGGGTTAGGAATTAAAAGAGGATTTAATTAATTTTTATTTTTATCAATGTGTTTGGGTCAATTATTTTTTTATTTCAATTTTTATGTAAATATACTTTTTTTTTGTACTCTTGAGGATGCCTGTTTTTTTGAGGTAGGGAGTGTGATTCTGAATGTAATAGTCTCTACAAAATATACAGAGGTTTTTAATGAAAAAAGTCTGCTTTGAAAGAACTGTCATTACTTGGGTCTTTTTATAGTGTGTTTGAAAGCTTATGCTAGCACTCATGCTTGCTATCTCCTGGAAGAATTATAATGTACTGGAGATGATCTGTCTGAATATATATTTTAAATACTTCTATCAAAAGCATTTTGGGTTGTTAAAATGGTGTTTATGGAGGAAATCAAATGAAACCAAAAAATCAATGACACATTATATAAACAAACACACTAAAATATCCAAAACAATAAACGGTGATTGTTCTCCTATTTTATTACTTCCTAAAATGTAATGCCGTGTGGGTTCCCAAGTCCTATACAAAAAATTAGCCACCTCAGATTTCAAAGCCAGGTCCTGAAAGGTAATAAGGTACCTTTATACTGCTGATGGCAAGATGAGCCAGTTGCCTAAGTTCAACTTGAATCTTTGGGTCTGTCAGGTTCAAGACTCAGATCTGTATTACCTTTTACATTAACTGACAGTTAAATTTTCTAGCTAATGCAAAGTGCATCTCAAACTGTAGTAAGTGTTCTGTGCTACTCACAGCACCAAACAGTGAGTTCTAGGACAGAGAAAAAGGAAATGGTTGACATATGGCTTCCAAATAGAAAATGTAAAATCAATTGGTACATGCATTGCCATGCAGCAATTACAAAACAACTAACAAAATCTAGAGCTTCCATTTTTTTCTGAGATTGTAATAAATTAATTTTCTTACAGAAATTATTCTACTTTTTCTGCTTTATTTTTTCAGATAAGTAAAAATCATTGTAATGACTATCATCAGTCTTTCATATACTGTAGTAATCATACCTTTCTACATTTGTTGAGTTGTCTAGTGATGACATCAAACAATATGCTAGAGGTGATTATAAAGTAGGATGTCTTTTTCTGTTCAGTGAGAAGATAAAAATAATGCAGATAAAAGGAAAATATCTTTTATAAGACAGAACTCAAGTAATTTGAGGTGGAAATCCATAAAAACATCACAAGTGTTATTGAAATGATGAGTCACTTCAGCAGCATAAAAATAATCTATTTATCTATATTTTTACCAAAGGCTTTGAAGTTCTGTAGCTTGGAAAATATATATTAAAGTGCTTTGAAAAAAGTTCAGTTTTACTTTGAGGTATGAGCTATCTCTTGCATGTATTTTCCCTCTTTCTTCATACTTCTATTTAACATTATCTTTTATATCTACATATTGCTACCTCCCTACCATATGCATATTTATGAATATTTATGGTTTTTTATATCTTTTTATGTTAAAGAAATACTATAATCAGCAGCTTAGATCTGGTAGTTTTCATTTTACAATACTTATGATAAATGGTCTGGTCTTGAAGATGTTAAATCAAAAAGCCCGGTGGCTAACTAAAATTTAACCCAAACCTAATAGTGATTTCTCCTGGCAACATAATTAGAAATACTTTTTTATTTTTTCTTGTAATTTCTCTTTCTGTGCAGTCTTTTTTTCTTAAAGCTTCTATTACTACATCTAAGTTTATGGTTGTACTTTTCAGTCATATATCTTCATGAAAAACATTATTTTAATTTTAGAAATGGGAACACTAAGACACTTAAAATTATTTGGAGTTCACTAGGTTAATTACTGGGAAAGCCACAAAGAGGATTCAAGTCAACTTCATCTGGGCCAGTACTCAGTGATTTGCAACGAATACTCAAATACAGTGCTAAAATTTTATTTAGATAGGATGCTAACCTCAAATCTCAAATCCATTTTATAATGAACTGGAAAATTGCTTCATCCCATTAAAAATAAAATTTAGAAAATTCAATTATATGTGTTCATACTTCTTTGATTTCTTCACTATACAGTGCTATTTATGTTATTTTTGAAAGCAGACAAAGAAATTATTTAGCAGTACTTGTTCAATATCGTGTATGCATAGCACTATCAGTACAGTACCTCGATTATCAGATAAATGCTGGATGCTTTCTCCTCTGAGCTCTTTTCACTTGCAGCTGTATAATTTTATGTTAAGGTTTAGAGACACCACAACTGAATTGCATACATCTGTTCATTATGTATTTTAAACTTTGAATTTTTTTTTTAGGCTGTAGGGAGAAGAACATTCATAAATGTTGCAATGCACACAGCAAAGAAAACCCCAGAAAAATAGATACACCCATGCCCACCCAAGACCAGATGTTTTCATTAAGCATTGGATGTGTAAGTATACACACTCATCATTTCTTTTATTCTTCATCTATAATTTACTCTGTATTTTTTAAATTTAATTAAATATGGAATTTCTTATCTAGTTAGGTCTTTCTCTAGATAAGTGTATTAAATAGAACAATAATATTTTTATTCTCTCCTTCCATTTACTCCTTAAAAAGGATACACCTCCTTCTGAGGCCTAATTTACACAATGCATAAATTATATTATCTTTCTGGACACATAAAGAGGGATTGCAAGGTGTTGATATATACTATTCTCCTAAATATTTGAAGTTACTAAGAAAACAGAAATATTAGACAGTAAGCTGCCTGAAGCAAATTACAATAGAAAAATGGACTTATACTCATGAATTGGGAAGAGGATTTATATACAAATGATCCCTAATAATGTGAAACAGACTTTGTCCAACCTTCTAAAGGAGCATTTGTGTCCACATGTGAAGCTAAAGTATAAAATCTATCTGGGAGCTAGTGCTCACCCCAGTTTCAAGCAATTTTGTCATAGAGGAAATGGGAGGTTAATATTACACTTTCCTATCAGCTGTCTGTCAGACATGTCTGTGCCATGTCTGCTCATCAGTGTTCTTAGCTCATTTGCATGCTTCTGCCATTCACCCTGGAATTTATTGTGGTAGAACTGCATCTCAGACTTGGCTAGCAGCCAGAAGCTACTTCTTCATTCCCTTTTTATATCTACTACAATACGAAATTCACTAACAAAAAGACTTTAATGTCAAATTACAGAAAAAAAATCAGAATTGACTAATAGGATTTTAAGTTCTTATCATACTAGTGACTTTCTGTAAGTAGAAACATTTGAAAAGGAAGAATTGGCCGATGTTTTCTTCAAATATTCTCTGTGCATAGTAAGGTTTTTCTACAAGCTGTGATATGCTGCTATTCTATCACTACAGAGATGATACAGGGCAATGGATCACAGCTATATAGACCTTATCTTCTGTTCACATCCTATTGGATTTAACATCAAAAGTACTAGCTAAGGTTGTGCATATGCCTGTTTGATGTAGATGTCAGGCCTACTTTCTGCACTTAAAGGAATATAGGGTTTATGTGTACATATACATATATATGATGACTGTATCTACATATATTCAACTATAACCACAAAGGTGTGTGTTTGTGTATATATATATATATATATATATATAGCTATACTTGCATATTTTCCTCCCCACCACCTCTATACCTTTCCTTCATACTCCCAACATCTTTCTAGGCAGATATTTGTGTAAAGAAGACGTGAAAAAAGTCTTTTATGCCTCTCCCTGTCCCTACATATTCACACTCCTCCCTAGATCCACAAAAGGTTTGGGCATCTGCAGGTGCTCACAGTGAACAGGACTGTGGGATCATGAAGGTGATCTCCAACCTCTCAAATGCTGACTCATTCTTGATTATCATCCCCCAAAATTATCACAGTTTAAATATGTACCTCAGAAACTTCTGCTAGTGTTTTTTTTTCCCTGACAACAGCAACAGACTGCAGATAGCATTGGTTACAAAGGTTAAAAGGTTTCTTTTTACCACCTTATCTATAGTTGATTGAGTTTTAGTAATGTATTTTCTAGGTAGTAAGTGTTCCTACAATTCATGAAAGCTCAGTGAAAACTTTTTTCTTACCTAGCATCCCATTGGTATACTGACATTTACAAATCATTGATATAAACAATTAGTTTCAATGAAATTAGAAAGTAGAGAAAAACAGGCAAACAAAATAGATGCCACAATATATGAAAGACTGAATGATTTTAAAGCCCTGGAGACTCTCAAAATAAAATGACAAACATACAGACAAATCCCAGCTGCTATTTCAAACTAGTAATGAAAACCAAATCTTAACGATAAACACCCTAAAACAGAAGCCACAGTAGATAAAATTGAGTACTATACTTCCCATTCATTTTTTTCCCCTTTAAATTTAACTTGTATTTCTAGAAAACTGTTACACACCATGATGGGCTCAAAATGAAAGCACTATGTTATAGTGATATGCACCTATAATAATCCAAGACAAAATGTTGAAGTTATATTGCAGCATGATTAGCTTGGGTAACAATGAGCATTCTTCTACTGGTAATAAAAGATAAGGCTGTCATGAACAGTTCTGCTTACTTGCCTTCTAATTTTACCATAGAATAATGGAAGCCAAGGATAGAAAAGCCCTGTTGGGCTGCCTAGTTGATGTCACTGCCAATGAAGAATTGATCATTATTAAGTAGATGCAAGAGCAGATCAGGAGCAGATCATCCTGAGTGTTATCAAGGGACATATACAGGACAGCCAGATAATAAGGCCCAGTCAACATGGATTTATGAAGGGCAGGTCTTGTCTGACAAACCTTATCTCATTCTATGATAAAATGACCCGTCTAGTAGATCAGGGAAGAGCTGTGGATGTTATCTATCTTGATTTTAGCAAAGCCTTTGATACTGTTTTCCATAACATTCTCCTGCATAAACTGGCTGCCTATGGCTTGGATGGATGTGCGCTTCACTGGATCCAAAACTGGCTGGATGGCCAGGCCCAGCGAGTGGTGGTGAATGGAGCTGGATCCAGTTGGCAGCCTGTCACTAGTGGTGTTCCCCAGAGCTCAGTGTTGGGACCA
>JAOEGS010019441.1:36348-49664 GCA_025447755.1 Corythornis vintsioides | reverse complement strand
TCTTTTGCTTCAAAATAGAAAAATTTCTTTATTTTTTTTTTTTTTTTCTTTTTTAAAAAAAAAAAAAAAAAAAAGAAAAAGATTAAGCCTGGAGACTTAGTTATTGATGGTTCCCTAGTCACATCAGTCAGCAACATGGGATTTAAGGTGTCAGAATGACAAAGAACAGTTCAATTTGTTCTAACATTGCGCCTATACTCATGTACATATTAGACAGCCATAAAATCTCAAAGAGGCACCATTTGAAATGATCTGTGTTAAAAGGGGGCAATTAGTGGCCAAGATGAAATGAAGGTACAGTAGTAATTATTTCACATCTTTAAACAAAAAGGAATGGCTGAGATGTAATCTTACTGTTAAAGAAACGCAAGGCTTCTAGAAAAAAAAAAAAAAAAGAAACTTTTTAGAACTAATTGCTTGGCTCTAATTAGAGAATGTAACCTTTGGAGGAATAGTGGCTGTTGAAACTCCAGTTTTATTTGCATATATTAATATGTACATGACAATTACACCCCCAGAGAAAGTACAGCCTGTGCCCCAAAAGCCTAGTTTTAAATTTAGAAGCAAGAAAGAAATTCTAAACAACTTAAGAAGATTTCAGTGCTTCTATAGACCTAGGATCCATTTTATGAAAACTTTGGAGTGCTGAAATGGCAAATATAGTTGGTTTTGATGATGTGCAGATGCATATGTTTGTGTTTAAATGTTTGTATACAACTACCTTATAATCTGTAACTATATGTGTGAAAAAAATTACATATATATTTATTTATTTATTAATATACAGATGTAGAAGAAAGTTCTCTATATTTAGTATATATTTGCAATATATGTGGTTAAGGAGATTTTTCCCATCCCAGTAGTAATACTGTAAGTAAAAGACTTTGGTAGAGAAATTGATAGAGAAAATTTAGGGAGTTTGGTGTTGTAGCTGGGGCATCCCAGACATTAAAATGTCACTAAGGCTTTGTTGAAATGTCAGCTAAAGGTCTTGAATGTTACCTGGTGTCACAGTTTAGGGTCAGGGCAGCCCAGACCGATAACAGACACTCTCTTTTAACCCCCCTCCCTCCCCAAAGGGATAGAGAAAAGGAATAAGGGAGAGAGACTTAGTGATTAGAAAAGGAAACTAGAATAACAGATAAACTTCATGAAGTATTTAATACTATTTTATCTCGAAAAAAATCTGTCACCTTTAGTTTACACGGCTGTTAGATATTTTATCTTCAGAGTGAAATATTCCAAACTAAAGATCTGTGATATCTGAGAAAATATATGTTTGATCCTTAAGAAAACTGTGCTCTTGAACATCAGGGCACTTTCTTCAATGCACAAAAGTGAAACCAGTCTGGGCAACTACACTTGATAATCCTTTAAAAAGTTCCTGTTTTTAATTAATAAGGGAAAAAAGTAATTCACAGGCTGACAGCAGCACACAGTGTGTAGCTTGAACTGCACAAGATTTCAGAAATCTAATCAGGATATACATTTAATAGTACATTAAATAATCCCAGGGTTATTGGCCATTGGAAATCAGGGCCTCAGCTTCCAGTGTGGTCTATGGCACCCTTGGTAAGAGATCTTCCAATTCCTGAAATGGTTGAGGAGTCAATATTAATCCCAGCTTGGATGTTGTGATCTTCCTTTGGGATTTAAAATTCAGTAAGAGTTTAAGTATGGATATGTGAAAACTGCTCATCTCAGGGCCAGAGACCAGACTTGCACTCTTTGGCCAGAGTCTTAGGCTGTCTTCACATTGGGAATTTCATCATTAATTAATGCAGAGGACTTTAAATTCCTTTCCTAATTATGTGGATGAATGGCAGACATTTCTTTAATAATCTAGATGGCCATATTACCACTGAAACAACTTATCCAATTGTTGCTTTAAAGCAGAAATGAAAAGTTGGATTGAATATGAGTGGGACATATTTTTCTAATGGCCATATTCAGACATGAAGAGCCAGGTCAAAGCATAGATTTCTAAGATTAATGATATTGTCCACATTTTATGTTCAAATAAAAATCTGATTTTAGTGAAGGAAAAAGCAGTCCAGCATATTTTAGGAGATGGATGAGATCCATTCTCACAGTGATGTCACTGGAACATCTTAGTTTAAGTTTCTGTACAGGCCAGACTCTAACCATTGTTAATATAATTTGTGTTGCATATCACTGAAGATCACAGTGCCTTTGGCAATGCTATATTTTTTCACCAAAATCTTGAGGCTTTCTACTGGATAACTTTTTTTCCTAAGGGGAAAAATAGAAATATGAATAAAATAGCAAGTGAAATTTATGACAGTGCTTTTCCTGAGACACAAGTAATATGTCTTCATATGAAAGTGAATGCTTATTCATTTAGTAGTGTAAATGATAGCATGATGTCAGAGTCAGCGTATGACATGAGTATCATTCACATCTTGTTACAACCAGTGATTACAGAGGAGTCATTTTGTAGTTCAACAGTATTATTGAGGCTTATTCTCTGTAACAAATGATATCTTTTATTTTATTTTGTGATTATCCAACAGATCACTGAACCATAAAGTGCTGCTGCTCCCAGCAGCACAAGAAATACCAGGGCCATATGTCTCTCATGGAACTGTTACTGTTCTGTATATAATTATCATTTTTCTATCTGCCACTCACAGTGTGCAGGTCAGACTCCAGTTATCTCTGATATTTTTGAGACTCTGACAGAAACAGTGGGAGATGGAATTTTTGTAATAATAGATGTAATGACTAATCATTATTCTTTTCCCCAAGTCACTGTGAAAGATTGTTTTAAAATTCAATTAAAAATTTCAACCTGACATCTGCATTATTAGAGCTATTTAGTATAACATCTGACTTGCATAAATATGAATAATATTCATAATAGCCAATTCTATTTTTTATTCACTTACTAAAAAGAGTAAGATCAATTACCTTTATATACAGTGACCATTTCAGGCAAGACACCATAAGGATTTTGAACCACAAAATGTTTTTTCTTACTATTATGCCACATCATGTATTTTATTACACTCGTATTTCTTTCCATTTGCAAAATTTACAATATCTAATCTGAAATGCGTCCTGTCATTTAAGAACTATTCTGTACACACTTCCTTAAGAAGTATGCTTAAAGGAATTATTCATTCGTGTGTGCTCCCACATTAGCACATTAAAAAAAAAATAAATTAATGTAGCCAAGCTAAAAGAACACATACCAGTCATCCTTTTCCTTCTGACATTTACAAAGAACAGATAAATTCTGGAGTTTATTTTATCAACTGTAGCATTTTGGGTCGTTTCCATTGCAGAAACATCTGAATCACACGAGTAATATCATTATTTCCTGTTTATCCAGAAATATTAAAAAAAACCCCCACCAAAACAACAAAACAACCCCCAAAAACTTTTTTCCAAGAGCAATCCACAAAAGGAAATGACATTCCTATATAAAGGAATAAGTAATCATCTGCGATAAGAAGACAGATTCACCCAGTACTAAGGAAAACTGCTTAAAAGGCTTCAGCATAGACTGCTTTGAGTAGGAATCAAACACACAACTTCTTTAGAAATTAGTGTATACATCCCGGTGAAGGATAGGACAGGAAATTATATCATTAGGTCAATGATTTTGAGGGCCATCTTCTGGAAGGGTTAGAATAGTAGAATCATGGTTGGAAAAGTAATGGTTGGAAGCGACATCTAGGATCATCAAGTCCAACCCTCATCCTAACATCTGCCTAACCACTAGACTATAGCCTCAAATGTTACATCTATTCATTTTTTAAATACCTTCAGGGATGGTGACATCTGTTTTTAGAGGACAAATAATCTTGCTTAATCATAGAAACATAGAAATAGTCGCTTTTGAAATACATAGATTTCTTTATATTTTATCCTACAGTTTTAATTTAGTTCTGAAAATGGAAAAGATAAAAGACCAGTTTCCTGTGCTGATTTATATCCTGTGGTGCCGCAGGGTTTGCAGATGAGAAAAAAAAAAAAAAACAACAAACCAACAAAAAACCTTGGGTCTAAATCCTTCAGGGTCAAATCGGCAGCCTTTCCTTTGCCCCAAGAGCCAAGACTCAAAAGAATAGTGTCATTGAGCTTTGCTATAGTGGCAATACATTGAATTTTTTTCCATTTGGCTGTAGAAATGTGTTTAAATTAATCTCTGGTGTGCCTCCATTCATTCCTGTGGATCTATATCAGGCATTCAATTGGCTCAGGGGACCATATTCTCAGCTTCCATGGAATGGCTAATCTGTCTTTAGTGAATCTACACAGATTTACACAACTTTTTTTGTAACCACTGTAGAACTTCTGAATATTTGTAGGATAGTTTAAGTGAATAACAGAAATTTTCTAAAGTCTTCCACAGTTAGGTATTTCTACTCCTATTAAACATCTATTTTGTAGATGAAATAAGGGCCAATGCCAAATTTAAGATGATAACAGATGAGGTAAGGAAAGAATTATGCAATCTACTACAAAAATAGAGCCTGAAAAATCAGAATTTACTGATAATCCATGTTATTCTTGCTAAAATGGCAAATTAGGTTTGACGTTTAAAGTACTGAAAAGAAGTTGCAGGAAAAAAAATTATTCAATACAGTTCTGTCATCTGCCTTTAAAATATTATTTAAAGTGGTTTGATAATGGATAGTGAAATGGTTGTTTTTTTGGAAAAGTTAATGAAGTAGGTATGGATTGTCCAAATAAATAGGAATTGCTCTTCCTTAGCATCAGATAGAGATAATGAAAATAAGTACAGCTGAGTTTGGTTGTACCCTGTGCTGTATGAAATGCAGTTTGTGAGATGTTCAGAAATGCTTCAAGGTGATCTAGCTCAGATCCTGCAAAAGTTAGTAGTACCACTAGTACTTGCATCTGGAGTGGAATTAATGTGTATGAGAGGACTGCAATGCTAAAATTGGAACTGTAAAATATGATAAATGGATTTCAGTCCTGAGAGTCAGTGATGTGTACCTCAATCAGATCAATCCTTTCAAAAACTTTATTTGCATAGAGAAAAAGCTTCTACCTGACTTGGGTTTTTTTCCTTTAATCTCAGTTTTGAATGTTGTCCTGGTTTGAGTGTGAACAGAACTAGTTCTGTTCAGTGATTTTACTTTTCATCTCAGTTCTTCTAACTAACTACACTGAAATTAGCAGTGTGTTTCCACACCTCATATTTAGAGTTAGTTCCAAGGGTTTGTGTGCAGACCAAGACCACTGCTGGATCTTGTGCACCACACTGTGGGTGTACAGAAAGTAAAAAGGCTGCACCTGCAGATAAGAGCAGCCAGAACAGGTGACCCCAAACTGACCAAGGAGGGATTCCAGACCATAGACATCATATTTGGTATAAAGTTGAGGGATCATGAGGGTCTTGTCTATTTTGCTTGGCTCTGCTCAGCTCAGTTCAGGTCCTATTCCAGCTTCTTCCTCACTTCTTCAATTGTCAGCATCTGAAGAAGACTCTGTCCATTCTGTCTTCAATCCCAATCTGTGTGTTTTTGAATCTGGTACCAGAACCCAGCTCCTGAAAACTCCTGTTTGCTGCTGGGTCCAGTCTGGGACTTCCCCAGTACCTGTTCCACATCAGTGACATAACTGCTATCAGGAGGTTTGAGTTCAATACTGGCTTTATATATACTTGTATATGTGCCACTGTTATTATTATTTTCATTTTCATTAAAGCTGCTCTAGTTTCCTTTTCTAATCTCTGAGTCTCTCTCCCTTATTCCCTTTCTCTTCCCCTTTGGAACAGAGAGCATCTGTTACAGGTCTAAGGGGACACCCTGACCATAAGCCATGATAAATGCTCGCAAAGTTATTTTCTTCAAACTAATGCAACTTATTTTGTGAGCAGCTGAGCATCCATGAAGAAGATCCTTGGTCTGGTTGATCACCATGACATGACCCTGATATACAGGAATCAAACCTAGGAGAAACACTGGAGACTCTGCTCAAATGCAGGTGATGAAGATTGCCAGCCTTTGGTCCCGAAATACTGTTTCTCATAAATCAGAAAGTCTACTTTGATATAACTAGCAAACTACCTAGGAGAATGTCCAGAACTCACCTAGAAGATGAGCTGAACCACAGCTGGCTCTTGGACTGCTTCTGTCTTGATTCTGTTCTCTGTCCCTGGTGTAGAAATAGCAATTAAACCCAAGCCAGGATACATTAAAGCTTTGCTACTGTCATTTACCAGACAAGAACAAACATAAAACAAAGCATCTATGCATAACAAAAAATAAAATTATTTTAATTTTATAATTGTGTATAGCCAAGTAGTATTTGGATGCTTTCTTTCAGAGCATGTAGTTTCTATGCTGGATATAAAAACAAGATGCTATTCACTATTTTTTTTATTTTTTTTTTGTGAAATCATTTATATGTATAAATTGAAGCAATATATGGTCCAAACCATTTACTTAAAAAAAAATAAAAGCATATGCCAGATGATCCCACTATTATCAGCACATTTAGCTTTCCCCTAACACTTTGTGTGTTGTCATTAAAACTGAAGCCACAGCAATATTTTAGCTGTCTCTGTATCTAGAAGATTTCTCTATTACTTTGTCCATGAACGTTTTCCTTGGATGATTGGTTGACAATATCTAAAGGATAATTTTAGGTCCTGAAGAATTAAACACAGGTCTATTTTTATGAGGTAGGACAGATTGGAAACACTTTTTTCCCCTTGTTCCAATGAAATTGGAAATGGAAAGAATGTGTGTCATATGAGGGACAAGTGTCATGAAGCCCATCTGAATTATACTTCATACCCCACTTTATAGCCTAATGTTCAGCTATATCCATTTTTTCTGGCAGTGTTTTGCCCATCAAATACAAGTTATTGACACTTATATCTCAGATATAAATCAGATCCAGCAGTAAAAGTAAAGAAGGTGGTTTCCGAGAGAGTCAATGATGAGGTAGAATAATGTATTTGTTTTTTTCCTCTAGGTTATCGCTTTAATATCACCCAGAAACAATGGCAGAAAATCATTCCAATTAAATGTTCTTAAAAATAAGATATAAAGTAAATCCAGGTGATCTCATTCTGTCGTGTATGTCAGAGTAGAGTCCACAAAACTGAGGAGAAATAGTTTAAATTTAGCTGTCTTAGCATATGTGTACAAGGACTGAGAACGTGGAAATTGGATTTGCTTCACTGAAGTCAATTAAGAAGGGCTCTCAACAAGGTAGGGTTGAAGTGCATTGACAGGGCACTGGGAATACTTCTGGTATTGATTGGCACAGGTTTGGGTACAAATAAAGCAAAGCATTCTGGTTTCTGACATTCATTTTCTATAACATAGAAATTACACTAATGGATAAAATGATAATGAAAAAGGGAATGCAGAGAATAGTTCTCCATGGAGATATATTCCCTTCAGATGTTAAGCTGTATCTATGCCCTCATTATAAAAGATTTTGCTGCCTAATATACAGCTCCTACTTCTTTTCCTCCTGTTACACTGACCTATGCTTAGTGCTCTGTCTCCTTAACCTCTCAGAAGATCCTTGCTTATGAGGACAGAGCTTAATGAGGTCAGCAGTTCCTGTCACTCCGTGGAAGAGCAGAGCCTCAAAGCCCTATCTTCTTCTGGTAGTCAATGTCTTTGATGCTACTTAACAGGGGGAAATGTTCATTCATGTCTGTTTTCCAGTTGGAGAGGATGAAACAGTTCTGCTTCATATTAGATCACCATTTTTTTTTCTCTGAAGTGTGTGTGGAGGTAGGAAAGACTAATAGCTACTTCTTCCCCACCCTCGAGAGAATTAGGTTTGGAAATGGCATGAATGACTTCTTTTTTTTTCTTTTTTTTTTTTTTCTAATCTCTTTGACATTTATGAGAAATTGTTTGATGATATCATTGGTGTATATTTTATACACCATATATATATATATATATTCCAGTTTTGACCAACACGATGCACCATTTCTTCCACTAGAATTTTCCTTAAGGGTGCAACCAATGAACCCAAGTGTTCATCTGCCTGTCTCTGAGTACAACCAAATGAAACTGCATGAAATCTGTGCTACAAAGGTGTCTGTCACAAGAAGCAAGCTCAGAGCAATTTTTCCAAAAATAATTTGTCTCCTAATCTCATTAACTGTAGTCATCTTATGCCTTCTAGTATGTTCTTTGTTTTGTGTTCTTCCCAGGCTTCTATTTCAAGTAAATCTTTACTCACATAATTATAAATGCGCTCTTTATTAATGTCATAGCATATTAATTTATGTAAGTATTCAATCCCTCTCTATTTAGTCTGAAGAAAACAAGGCTGGGAGGAGACCTACAACATACCTGAAGATAGTTATAGATAGCTAGATGCTTGTCTCTTCTACCAAGGAACAAGTGATAGGACAAGAGAAAATGACCTCAAATTGCACCAAAGGAGATTTATATTGGACATTAGGAAGCATTTTTTTCATTAAAGGAGTTGTCAAGATTTCGAACAGACTGCCCAGGGAAGTTGTTGAATCATCATCCCTGGACATATTTAAAAGTCTTATAGATATGGTGCATAGGAATGTGGTTTAGCAGGCTATATGTAGAGATATGCTAATGGTTGGACTCTATGATCTTGAAGGTCTTTGCCAACTTAGATGATGGTATGATTCTATTATTCTCTCCTTTAACAGATTGATTTAGTAGTCCGGTGTCTGCCTTCACTAACATGCCAGGCATCTCATGATTTTTTGTAATTCTCCTCAAAACATGTCTAAGACATGGTACTTTAGATACTCTTTAAATAGTGGTAGTTCCTGTGTTGAATTGAAGATCTGAGGACATGTGTAGACTATCTGTTCAAGACATTCAACTTGGCTCTGGCAAGCTACCTTGCCAAAATAGGTATTTCTAGTGTCCTATGCCCGACTAGGTAGTCTGATGCTCCAGATATTGGTCTGACCTATAGGTTTGATTTCCTGCCTTGATCTTGAACCTTCTTTATCACGATGGCCTTGGCTGGTTATTTGAATTCATGAATTAATCTGGTTATCAGCACCACACTCTTTTCACCCAACTTATTCAAGTGCTGTGTGGCTGCCACTTTTGTTAGTAAGGTCACTGTCTCTGATGGTTTTTCTGTCACTCTGGCTTCTTTCCCTTTAAGAAACAAGGCCTCCCTTTTCTCTGATATTTAGGCACCAAGGGAATTACCCCAGTGTAGACACAGTAGTTGATTTTATCTCTTAAATATTAACTTGAATTATTTTAAGGATATGGGTATTAATGGCTCACTATCTTTGAAAGAACTATTTTCTTTCATCAGACAAAGGGGGTCAACTATCTTTGAGGCTCCAGAGATCTTTGGGCTCAATGAATTGCACTGGAATCAAGAATCTTCATGGGTTTTGGCTTTTGGATAAAGCAGGAGGAGTGACTGGAAGATGTATTTAAGGTGTGCTCTTCGTGAGCTACTCCACATGTATTTACCATGGAAATTTGAAGTAGGCTAATAAAACATCAGAGAAGGAACAGCTTGGATCAGTCCCACAGTACAAGTGTTAGAAGCAGAAAAACACCCGCAAGCCTAATTATTTTTCAGATGGAACTTGGTACATGTATTATATGAATCACAACATGTTTCTGAAATAACTGGGGAAGAAGCTTGGACATCCAGGTATGTCTTCCAGTCCAGCATTCTTAAGTTCATACATATATGCCTGCAGATAGAAAGGTAACACCTCTGTGGTTTCCATGGGAGGCACTGTAACTTCCATTTAGGGCAGGATTGGATCAATTGCGTGAATGGTACTTGCAATAGTTTTTCCCTCTCCTCTTTCCCCAGTGAATATGTATGTACTTTCAGATCCCAGGGAAAAAAAAATAAAAAACAAACCATAAAACACCCAATCTCTACCCAATGGGGACCTCCCTCATTCTCTCTTCTGATGTTTCGTTGCTAATTTGCACTTTTCATACACCCAGAAGCAAATGCCTGTCTGACACAAAATAAAACAAGATGCTTCAAGTGCTGTTTGGTTCTTTAGGAAGAAAATAATTTTTGAAAATAAAATGTACTCAGCACACAACCCACCAATGCCCACTGACATTCTCCATGCTGTGTTTGACAGAGGCAAAATGCAGCACAATGCAGAACAAAGAGGCATTTTATATGGCTGGCAGAATTTCTTCAAAGTCTTTTTTATTTTATTTTCTTTTTTTTTTTTTTTTTTTCAGACAAATTATCATAGCTCTAATTTTAAAATACTAATAGCAAAAAAGACCATACATATACTGAGAAAACATTCATTGTAAAGGTGGGGAAAGGAGGGGCTGAAAATATAATATCTTTTTCTATTGTATTTCTTAAAATAGATAAAAATATATTTTACCCTTCATCCTTTCTTCCCAGTTACAGAATTATTCTTCATTTGACAGATAGTAGCCATGAGATAATTTTGGGTTTTGTTTTGGTTGTTTGGTTTTTTTTTTTAATAGCAGTTTTAATCTTTGTTTTCAGAGAAGAAGCCCACTAGGCACAATTTGGGACTTGTTATTAAAGACAAACTAACATCCCCCAAAGATTTTCAAACACTTCATGCCAGAATGTGATATTTTAAAGCATTTCCCATTTCACATAATTGGATGCACGTGGCTTAGCAAGAGAAAGACAGTTTCAGCAAATACAAGAATTAATGCAATTTATTCGAGATAGTCTCACAGGAGAGATATAGATTTTTATGCATAATTCTGAGGAAGATAAAAAATGCTGAAATCAGTTAGGACTTCTGCATATTGCTTCAAGACCACTGACCTAAGCTAAGGTACTTATTATAGATAAGGATGGAATTTAGAAAAAGTTGTCAAATTAGTATTCATCTTGGATCCCAAAATGAGCACAATTATCATCACTGGGAATATGAGTTCCATCCTCATACTTTCTTGGGATGCTTAGTCAAATAATTAGTAAAACTATTTCTAATGTTTGCATAATAATGAAAAAATATCCATTTTGCAGGGGAAAAAAAGAAAACAAACTCAAATTTGTAATGTCAAAATTCAGTCCTTTAAAATTATTGTAAATTACCATAATCTTACAATTAAGATTGTGAGGTTTTACAACATGACATTTTAATTCACTTTCAACTGCAACTTAAATAATGGAAGATTTGATTATTTATCTTATAACCAACATAATTTTTTCTTAAGTCTTTTTACAAATAAGATTGTGATAACACTGGATTTTTCACTAGATCAAAGATACTGTTTTCCATTCCTTATGACATCATGCTCATCTGGATTTCAATCCTAGTTACATCACTATCAATCTGCAGGGCTTGAAATGAACTCAGCCTGGTTCTATGACCTTATAATGGGGAAAAGCCATTCACTCAGGAAATTCAGAAAAGGAGAGGACCTCAGTCAGTAAAAGACAAGAGACATTGTTTTTCTGTGAGTCTATGAAGTATGTGAAGAGTTGCAACCCAGCATGTCCAGAGCTGCAACCTCCTCAACTCATATAATGAGATATATTGGAGTCTTTATGCATTATCAGGTTATATACATATCAGTATAAGTAGAAAGATTTTTTAATTAAAAAAGATTTCAGTAAAATAGCATAATTCCAGCAGATGGCTCTAACAAATTGCTCCTTTTAACATAGAAACATAGAATGCTTTGATTGGAAGGGACCTTTAAAGGTCATCTAGTCCATCTAGTCCAACACAGGAGCAAGAAAAACTCTATTAGTACATATTTTTAATCTACACCTAAACACGCTGTAAACATGTACATGTGTGTAGAAATGTACACACTGCAAAAAACCTTACTTTCTTTAGGCTCCTTCTCCCCACCATTTTTTCAGTTCCATCTCTGTACTTCTTCACCCTCCTCATGAAACCCTGAGAATCCTGCTCTGGCTGATGATTACTGGGCAAGGAAATATACCACAATGCTGTTTTCTATTTCCAGCTAAAAAATGGGCTAGTTGGCAAGCTTCATGACATTTTCAGTAATGTTCTCTTTTCAAGGTTATGCTTCTGCCATTTTGGTCAAAATGGTCTGATGAATTAACTAACTCTTGGGCAGAGAAAGGAGTGTGAGTGGGGAAGATGCTTGTATAAGCAGACAAACGGAGAGTGTAATCCTATAAAACAAATCTCTTTATAAAACACATAAAATCCCAAGATATTATAAAAATCATAATCAGAAAGTTGGGATACTGCTTAAAAAAATTGCTTTATGTTAATACATAACATAATGTAACAACATAACAACAAATGCCTACACTTACATTTAGATCCAAAGGAATGTCTTAAATTCCCCTAATAGTAGACCTTTCATGACTGAATGGGAAAATTTGACCATAAAATCAAAAAAGAATACAACCTATAACAAATAGTATTTTCACTTTTTTTTTTTTTTTCTTAATGAGACTTCTAGATTTTTAAGTGATCTCAGTGGCCCTATTTTTTTATTATATACTTATTACATGCTTATACAGAAATATACATTTTCTTAATAATTATTTTTCTCCAACAAATACAAAAACATGTATAAAAAGATATGTATATATAACAAAAATTACACATATGTTTGTTATGTAGAAACCTGCATGGACATGAATCCTCAGACATTTCATAGCATTCCTGACACTTGCCTCCTTACTTGGATTATGAGAGTCTTCAGGAGACAGAAATAAATAACTGGTCTCTTTTAAGAACAAAGGCTGAAGTGAATATATTTAAAAGCTGCACTGTGTTTTGATGTTATTAAAGCAATCAAAGTCAGAAAATCACAGTAAGCAAGTAATAAAGAACGACTTCAAAGCCTCAACTGTCTAACTATGACATGATGAAGTGTAGCAGTTCATCTGTATTTATGCTATTTATATTATATACACATATATGTTTTTATTATACACAAAAGTGTATAATTTATGGCTATGTGGTTAAAACTTACAAAAAGACATAAGGACATAAACACTAACTTACATGAAAGGTGTGTGCATGTGTGTACACATATATGTGTAATTATAGATCTGTACATGTATAATGTCAGTCTGTTGTTGAAAATTCATCTTCTTCATTGGTCACTTCTCTTCCCCTTCTGCATTTTTACAGTGATGAGTCTTTTCCTAGCCTTTCAATCTGCTACTGAAGGCCCTGGAAGTCCAGTCTGAATTTTACTCAAAAATTGGCAAGATGTTTGAGATTGATGCTGGGAAACCAGGAGTTCTGGATCTCTAGAAGTACTTCTTCCTTGTAACCTTCCTTGTAACCTTCCTTGTATGCCTTCTTTGTAACTGAGGCAATAAACTTTCTCAACATACCAGTTCTTTAGGAT
>JAOEGS010019441.1:19243-36248 GCA_025447755.1 Corythornis vintsioides | reverse complement strand
AGATGTTTGAGATTGATGCTGGGAAACCAGGAGTTCTGGATCTCTAGAAGTACTTCTTCCTTGTAACCTTCCTTGTATGCCTTCTTTGTAACTGAGGCAATAAACTTTCTCAACATACCAGTTCTTTAGGATAAGGATATCACTTCAGCATATTGTTTTATCTAAAGTCTCCTTTTCTAAAGACATTCAAAACCCACCTGAAAGTGTTCCTGTGTGACCTAATCTAGGTGATCCTGCACTGGCAGTGGGGTTGGACTGGATGATCTTTCAAGGTCTCTTCCATCCCATACCCTCCTGTGATTCTGTGGTTATCTGTAGCCATAAAACCTGACATTGGATGTGGCTTCATGCAATGTTAATAATATTACTGCTGTCAAAAAATTTCCTCTGGATAATGAAAGACTTTTTTTAACCTTTATTGTGTATATTTAAGAGTGTTACATGAATTTATGACAATAAAAGGAAGATTTCCAAAACCTTAAAATCAATTAAATTAAAAACACTGTCATTATAAGTGTTCCCTCATTATCAGCATCATCTCATTTCTGAATTGTGCCATTTTCTGCATCTGAAGGTAGGGTGCTGAGAATGGTTAAAATGACCCCAAAGGCAGTTGTTGGCTTCAGCAGTGAAGCCAGATGGTGGATCTCCTGTTCTCCCAATGCACACCTGCATTGTACAGTAATCACTCATTCAGTTGTTCTTATCCAGATGCTTGTGAGACTGCTGTGAATTTACCAATATCCATCTGATTAAACTGAATTATCAGTTTGAACTAATTTTAAAGGTTAGGAGAGATGAAATGGAGGAATTAATTGCTGGACGTAGTTTAAAAAAAACCCCTCTTGAGTATCAAAAGGCTAAAATAATGTTTCTCAGGATATCTGTGTCCTTCAGACTGAGATTTAGGCAATAGTACAACCTGACTTTCTATCAGATATTCCATATAGAAAAGTTAAAAGTCATAACAAATCCATAAGAAATTTCTCCCAGCAAACTGTACAAAAGTTGGAATGGCAGAGATGTGCTTTCTCCCAAGCTGACATATGACAGTGCAAGGGAAATGCAAGCTAAGAATTGCCCCTGTATCAAAACATAGTTTGATTGCTGATGTGTCACTCTAGATATATTATTAATTTATTTTCCTATTAATTGGAGGTAAAACACTGACAGCTTTTCACTATTAGTTCAATCATTGTTTTATTAAATTAACAGTAATTAAGTACTTCCCAGCTTCCTGATGACTGTTAGACCCAGATATCTATGACAGGTCATTAGTTGTAGAGAAGAATGGTCAGGCACTAATATTAAGCAATGAGATTGCTTATTCATATGCTACAGAGGTTAGAATTAATAATCATGCTAAATTGAATATCATGAATAATTCATAGAGAAAAGTCCAAAACAATTTCCTATGGTTACCAGAAGAGATGCATTTTTAAGAAACAAGGACCAAATTACTCTTTGTTTCACCTGGGTGTAATAATCAGGAATAGAGCTATTTGCTGGCAGGAGAAACTGAATGTGGGGAGAAATTTGGAATGAAAGTGAGAGGTAGAGTTGTTCCATTCTTGCCATGTGCTATGGCAAAAAAAATAATAAGTAGCATAGACTGATGTGATTTTGGGAGGCATTAAATCAAAGAGCCAGAGGAGATTATTATGCTGCTAGTAAGTACCATGAGAACACACCTGAGATACCTGCTTGAGGCCTGCACTTCTTGGGAAAAAAAAACAAAACAAAAACAAAAAACCCCACCCCTACAAAACAAAGCAACAAACTCAAACAGAAATACCAAGAAAAATGAGAGCAGAAGGGATTATTAGCACTAGAGGTGGATAAAATATTTGGAAATCATGTAATTATAGAATAATTCAGTAAACAGGGACATTTTTTAAAAATGTGGTTTTGTTGAATAGAATTATTTCATTGTTGCTGGGAGAAGTCAGAGCCTCCTGAGTTTATCAATACAGTCTACAGTTGTGTGCATGTGGACTGCACATTGCCTCAGCTGCCTCCACAAAAAAAATTAGCCCCGAGAGAAAAGGAAAAAAAAAACCCAAACAAACAGCATGCCACTGTGTCTATGCAAAGAGGTAGTGATTCTATTCCAAAACCTTACAGATGATGTCCTGAGCTTCTCTTTGGTGCATTTTCCTCTATGTTAAATAGGCATAGTCAATAGTGTTCTTCCTACAGCATTCTGGGAGCCGGGAACTAAATACATCAGCTGGCCCTGTGAACTGCATCAGTGGAGGCCACCCTGTTGCTTAGGTATGATTTGATTGCATCTCTGGCAGGTGATCATTCCAGGGCACAAAGGCTGCCAACTCACATCTTCTCCACCCATGGAAGAAGCTGATCAAACAAGAGCTACTGAAAGTCTTGTTGGGTCACAGGATGCTCAGCCCAACCCTCTTCTAAAATTGAGCTATGGGATTCTTGGGAAATCTTCATCATCTCCTACTGGTAAGTTCTCTCTTCCCATCTTACTGAGATCTTCTGGTTCTGAGTTGTGCAGAATTGTTTGTGGAAGGCTCATAAGTGCAAAATACTGATGAATGGCTGAGTTAGTTGGAAAAATGAATAAAATAGTTCTATGTTTGAGGGCCATCAGAAGAAAGAATATAAAGGAAGGAGAAGAAAAACAGATTGCTAGGAATTAAAAAAAACTTAAACAGCATGGGTGAGTTACTTGATTAAAAGTGCTTGGCCTGATTAAAAAAATAAATAAATTTGAATGGGGGGGAAAGAAACCTTTTGAAAGCACTGTCAGGGACTTCTTGTATTTGCAGTAGCACTAAGAACTAAAATCTCACTGTGATGTCTAGAACAGCTCATAAGTCAGACAGCTGTACTCTTGAACTGGTGTCTAAATGAAGCATTTGATGACACACAAGTGACCTGAGCATTCCCTTACCTTTCTTGAGCAAGCAAACCTGTGCATGCTCTTCAGTGTTTCAGAGACAAGCAATACTAGTCTGCACTTCTTTTTCTCCAGTGCATCCAATTCCAACACTTTCCCATTTAGAAACAAATTGGCACAACACCTGGGTGGGTTGCAAAAGCATTTTCCAAACACTGCTGTCACCATGACTTTGCTATTCATTTGTGTATTAAGCTCCTAATTTTGAGTGCTAGCAAGAGGTTTCTCAAAGTTCACACAGTGTAATTGTTACCTAAGGCTGGGAGATTCTGCTCTGCTTTCTGGGTTATTTAGCTGCAGATAATTTATGAGATTGCCGAGGAGGTTGAAAAATTGTTTCACCTCTCTGTTGTTCATGCTTGCACTGGTTTTACAACAGATGGGAGAGAATTTTGCAGTCCCGAGTGTTTGATTCATGCTGTCTGGTTGCCTCCTATCACTCAATGAAGACAAAAGCTAGAAGGCTGGAGAGGAGTTTCAGTGTTTTTTAGACTGTTGGAGCTGGTTTGACATATATATATATATATTTCAGTAGTTTAAAAAGTGTTAAAGTTATTATTTCAGTGTTTTGTCTGCTTTTCTTATTTATATGAAGTAGTAAAGTGAGCTGCATAGTGTATAACAAATCTACACAGATATCTACAGTAAGTGAACTAAGAAGGAACAGTGATTTTGCAGTTAACTGTGTAAGAAAAACCAGACATTGGTTCCGAGGTTTAGAAGTTAAGTAACTACTTATCTCATTTTGGATGTCTTTCTTAGTACCTTTTATTATAATGGTCTAGAAATGCCAAGCAGACAACCTATGAAAGGAGGTTGTAGAGAGGTATGTTTTGTTAGGCAGCCTTAGTGTTTACTGAGGAACTTCTGGGAAACTAACACATGAACATTACACTGAGCACTTCATTTGAAAGCCTGAAGATGGGTGAGATCTGTACCCTTGTCACCAATGGAAAGTCAAAAGAGAATGGAATGGAAGATGCTAAGAAAAAGGCATTACAGTCTGCCTCAAGGTTCTTGTTTCTTTTTGGATTTTTTTTTTCTGTTGTTTTTGTTTTGTTTTGGGCTGGTCTGGTTTGTTGTTTTTTTTTATGAAAGCAGTTGCCTTATGAGTAGACAGTAAAACCTATACTTGGAGTGAGATTTGTATCTGTATCCTAAGTGATTATAAACTGAACTGCTGATAAGACAAAAAAATCCACTTCATCTTTCAGAAGAAAAAAAAAAATATATAAAAGCTTAATTCTGTCTAAGGTGCCCTTCAGGTAAGCTATGCAGGGGAACACACTGAGTTTAGGTATAATTAGGGTTTCTAATCACTTGGTGGCATCAGACCCTAGGGAATGTTGTCCCAACACACATATTTAAGGGAGTTCAGGCATCTCTAAAGCAAGGACAGAATTGAACTGGGCTTCTGTAAATGCCAATAACATCAGAATATTGAATTAAAGAAATTAAAGAGGCATATGAGTGCTCAAATCCCTTTGTGGAATTAACTTTTAGCCCTTCTGTGCCAGAGTCCACCATCTCAGAAATGGAGCTAAACTCTGTCTTCCCATGTTGAAGGAGGGCTGAATATCACAATGACAGTAAAATCCAGATCATTCTGTAAGAAGGAGTAAAAGATGAAAAAATGGGAAAAAACCCCCACCAAATTATTTATCTTTCTAATAGCTGTATTTCCATAAGTGATTAGATTTTGCAGTTTCCTTTATGATATCTGAGAATCCCCTGTCAGCTGGGATCTTACAAAAGCTGCTCCTTAATGTTTCCATATCCTATTTTGCCATTTGTAAAATAGAGATTGTAAAACTTATTTTGTCTGGCTGAGCTAATCAGATGGAAAACACTTCAGGGCAGGGACCATCTTTTGCCATAGAAGAGTATTATATAGGGAAGGTAATAAAAAAGTATCCATTCAAATTGGTTTTAATATAAAATTGTGTTTTCAACAGAGGATATGGGCATACATATAAATTACTGTATATTGTAGAAAATATAATGTAAATGTTGCTCAATATCCCCTTGAGGCTCAGTTCTGTGGTCACTTGATGTGAGATAGGTTAAGTTACATATTGTCATTTCTGCTACTCAGTTACTCTGTTGCATTTAATGAGTATGTAAAACGACTCCTTCTGGTACCATCACAAGGCTTCTTTCATGCTTACAAAACACCTTGAACTCCTCTAATGGTGGCTGAAAAACTTGATTTCTCTGACACTCAAACAATAAAAAGTTGGGGAGTAGGAATCTCCATCTCTCCCTTTAAACACATTTGACTTACAAGCTCTATAACTTTCAAACAAGATTAACATTATCAATAAATCACCAAGTTCACAGATGAGAAACACGACAGAATGCCTTTTTGCCGAGGCATATATAATGACAATAGGTACCTTAGCAACAGTTATAACTGTGCTGCAACAGATTGTGCCCTAAAGCAGAAAATATCCTGCACACAAGAGGTTATTCAGGTACAGGAAAAAAAAAGAAAAACAACTTAGTTATCATTGTTAATGATTTCAGGGTAGATAGATAAAGAGAGTAGGAGCAGGAAGCGTGGGACAGGGGGAAGGAGTAAACGAGTGGGGAGAAAATGAAAAGCTCTCAAGTTTTATGACAGCACAACCAGCTGTTGGGTAGCCAGGCAGAAAAAAAAGGAGAGCACATTTTGGGAGAAAAGCATCTCTGTTTGTAACCATGAAGGTATCCATGGGTTCAGTGATCTCAGACACTATGGAGTCCTGACAACACGTATCTTGTCCGGTGAGTCCCTTGCTCTGTTTTCTGACAGCTTGTTCTCCTTTTCTCACACATCCTCCCCTTGTCCCAGGGCATAATACCTGGTCCTCTGGATTGCTCCATCTGAAATCAATGAGAACATTGTCTGTTTGCCAGGCATGCTCTGAAAGTTCATTTGCCACCATTTTTACAGGTGCAGCTCCAGGGAGTGATATAGGAGGAAAAAGAGGAGAGAAAAAGAAGAAAATTGAAAACTCAGAAACATCTAATTATTTGTAATGCTACTGTCTCACAATTTCAGAAGGTGGAGAGACTCTTGAGAAACATTTAAACAAGGGTCACTGTCATCAACAACAAATGATGGCATTTCAGTTCCAATTAGGAGCAGGTACTAGTGAATGACCAGGGCTTCAATCAGCAGCCAGGACTGCAGAAGTCTCTGAAGGGTGAAGGTGGGCAAAGTAACATGGACTATGGGATGTCATAGAATCATTTGGATTGGAAAAGACCTTTATGATCAAGTCCGACTGTTAACCTTACACTGCCAAGTCCACCACTAAACCATGTCCCTAAGTTCCACAACCACACACTTTAAAAATACCTCTAGAGATGGTGGCTTGATCACTTCTCAGTTCTCCCTTCTACTTCAGCTGTCCAATTTGCTTTAATTTAAAGGTATTTGTGTTGCATTGGGATAATAATTAATACCTGTATGTTCAAAGAAGTGCCTCCCAGTTCCATAAGTCTGAGTTGGGTTCAGATCTGGATCACAAGTAACTTCTGCACTGAGAACCATTTTCTTTCTATGCATTAATGAAAGACAGACAATATCATTTACTACTCTTGTTAAAGCAGAATTAATAACAGAAGGGTAGATCTTCTTGAAATACATTATTACTGTGTTCTAAACACTTATTTATTTCCAGGAGAGGAAATAGAGCTATCCCTAAATAGCTATAAAACATAGTATGTCCACCTCAGATTTGTTGTGTGATCTGGAGGCACCTCTTGAGGCCTAGATACCCAACAAGGCAGAGGAGTCTGCTTTCTGTTGCCTAAATGTCGTGGTGTCCCCCTTTGGAATAACTGCACCACACAAGTATTTTCTGAAGAGAAAGGTTTTTATCCATTAAAAGGTTTTCCTACTAACAAAGATCAAAAGTTCCTGCCTTAAGTTACTATGCAGATTTCTAGAGCAATAGCACATAGAAGTTTGTTCCAAAGCAGTTCAAATGGTTTAAAACAAAGTGACTGTGAAAAAATATTACATCAGCATTAACAGTCAAAGCCGCATTTGATTGAGAAGCTCTACAGTGGAGATGGCTGGGGTCTAAAAGGGTAAAGACCATCTGGAAATTGTCTCCAGTGAAAAGACTTCTGTTCTTTTTAAAGTTGGCTTTAAATTTGACTGAGTTATCAGCTTTAAAATAAGCAGAAAAGATGAGATTGTGAACCTGCCTTGATTTCCTTTAGTTATTTGCATTAAAAATCCCATTTGCTTCAGCCTGCTCATTTCACTACCTTTTCATCAAGCTAAAATATAGGCTTATAGATCCCTAATTATATGCAAGTGTATAATACAATTTGAATTTGTGGTTTTTGGGGGGGTTATTCAGTTCTTCTAACTGTTTTCAAGATGAATCAGTTCCTATTGCATTTAATGCTTTAAAACCAGATTACTTTAAAAATAGCAGCTTCTAATTCTTTCTTTCTGGGAAGAACCTTCTTTTTATTGTTATTGTTTATTTGTTTGGGATTCTTAAACAAAGAATTTATTTCAGGAGTCTCTAAGAAAAATATCTGTATTGTAAATTAATGGTAATACTATGGAAATTAATTATCTTGGCTCAAAATACTAATCCAAGAAAAAAGCTAAGGACAGATTGTAGACTTTTCTTATTTTTCACACCTTGGAGTAAGACCTGGCCCTTATATTAGCCCTATAGACTACTCCAAAAGCAAAACATAAACCACTGAAAAGATTAGTTGATTAGGACTTACAAGAAGAGCACTGAGTTGACTCTGCTAGGAAAATGTTACTTGTAAAATCCAAAACTGGCCCTTCTTTTGTCAGGCTAAATTATTCTCTTCTTGGATTTTTTTTTTTTTTTCTGGCATTAATAAACCTACAGAAACTTACCAAGTTGCCTGCTTTAAAAGGTGGGGGTTTTTTTTGTGTGTTTTTTGTTTGTTTGTTCTGTTTTTGGTGGTGGTTGATTGGTTGTTGTTTGTTGTTTGTTTTATTTTCCCAGAAAGTGTCTAACTTAATCAAATCAAAACACACTTCCATTTGGTTCTTTAGAAAAGTTTCTTCAATGTATTTTCCATGCCAAATTCAGCCTCTAGCCACTTCTCTCTAGAACTGTTTAATTAAGCATTTCAGTGTTGGAGGTTTTGGGGTGGTTTTCTAATTACATGAAAAAGTTTTTCTCTTCTAATTTTTTTTCCCTGATGCTAGTATACATCAAGGCAGTGGAAAAAATTTACGGTAAAGTGTTGATAAATCAGGCATGAAGCAAGCAAAGCCAACCAGTTTACATTTTAGTTTAGATTTAGTTTTCTCTCCAAGAGGGAGAGAGGTTCTGCAGAATACATTCGTGAACAGTGATCCAGGTTATCTATTTGTATAATCTGTCAGTACTCTATTAGTAGTAGTATGAAGCTGACCCAATTTATAGTAATTAGTGAATGAGACAACATGGCATTGCATTAAGACACATTACAGTTTGTGGTAAGTTGCAGCAAAAACATATCCCACGGAACAGATATTTACCATTTGATACTTTCACCAGCTACTACTGCTCTGAATTTCAAACTAGACCTGAAAAGAGTAACTGCGGTAGTTTTTTTGTTATGTATTCATTTTCACTTCCCTAAATTTAGACTTAAATATTAATGAAAAAAAAGATTAAAAAAAAAAAATAAAAGCAAATCCCGTAAAACCCCTCCAGCAATGCTGTGGGAATCCATCATTTTCTAGCCAGTGGCAATACAAATAATCTAATGTCTTTTTCCTCCTTATTTTTAAGGATTGTTATTGATACCTGTACTACCTGGGTAATAAGTAAATAAAAACAATGGAATATTCAGCTGCTTGTGTATTCTTGGCACACAGATGGAGCACATTTCCTCCTGATTAGAACGGCAAGAGTTGTCTGTCATCTCCGCCAAGCTCGAGCTCCAATGCTCAGCACTGAAAACATTGCCTTTAGATGATTCTTTGGCCATAACTCAATCTTTCTAGTAGCAACAAGACTTGTATAAATGGATGTTTTTCAGTTTTCTGCTGAAATAACAAGCCTGAGGAAAAGTATTAGGCTGTGCTGAAGTGAAAAAGAATTTTTTTTTATTTAAAATGATGATTTAACCCGTCTATTTTCATTAGCTGTTTGTGGTTTTATCTTCTTTTTTTTTAGATTTAGTTTTCTTTTGTAGGTGTATGTTTTCAATTAAACATTGTCTCAATTTTATTTTGAAAATACTGAAACATCTTTCTGCTTTTCCAAAATGAAGCATATAATTAAGAAATTAGTCCAGTGAATGCACTTCATATGTTTAGCATTTAGGGGGGCTGGAGGTGGTCCTTATTTATCCATGTGCTTGATTTTGTCCAAAAATACATATTCAGCTATAGTTGAACGTAGTCATAATTTTTATTGAATGTACTCGTTCACAGTCTTGGTAGATGAATATAGGACTGAGGGCTGCAATTCAGCAGGTTTTAAAAGCAGCCATCAGAAAGTGTCAGAGGGCCTAGTTTCAGTTACAATAAATTAACATTGGTGGCATGATGATTTTATATGAGCTAAAAACAGGGTGCTGAATGGATCCCAATTTTTAAGTCTTTCTTCTATCTTAACAATCTGTTCATTACCTCAGACAATAAAGACAAGATAGGGGAAAAAAAAAATCACAAGGGAATGGAAATCCAAGCAACAAGAAGCATAACCTGATGTCCTTTCCCAAGTTCATCAGTTCTATCAGACTGAATCTATTTCCATGAGCATTTATTCTTAATTTATTTATTATCTTTACCTGTATGTATTTAGTCAGTTTTACCAGTCTTGAAGAATGCCAGATCACAGCTCCTGTATCTCAGCTGCTTCTGTGTATTTTAAAAAATGCTGGGTGATAATTGCTTTAAATATTCTGCTCACCTAGACTCCTTCATATATGAAGTCTCTGCCAGACTCCACCATACTGTGATAAGAAGGGACATTTCCTGGATCTTCAGGACACTGTCCACCTGCTGAGTGGCAGCAGAACCACTGTAATACACAAGTTTGTGTGCTGGACATTACATCTGGCACCCTACTGTTTTCAAGTGGAGAAGACATTTTAGGCAGATAAGATTTAGGTTCACCTGTGCACCATCTAGTCGCCTATCATCTTCTGTGACAGGAAGAAAGAGTACAGATGGGTAAAGGTGAGGGACAGCTACCAGAGAAGTAAAATCTCCTGCTTCCAGGTCACTATGACTTACTGCCACCCTGTAGCTAAAGGGATTCAGGGAAAGGACTGTAACTCTTCTCTCTGTCACAGTTCCTTCATTGGGCTGGTCCCAAAGAAGCATAATTACATGCCACCCCTTACTCAGGACTCAGCCTAAGGGCACAATATAACCCACAGACACCAGCAATGGAAAAGACCTATTAGGTCCATTTAGCCAATTCCCCAGACATTGCAGGGGTCTTCCTTTCCCGCTACGTCCAGCCTTGCTAGCCTTGGGCATGAAGCTGTCATATAGATGATGGGTTTGCCACTTCACAGGTTCAAATGTTGCTGGGACTTCTGACACTGGGCTTCAGCAGTTTTTCAGATGTATAATAGATGAAGTATATGTGACTGCAAAGGCTTCATGACCCCCTATGTGTCAGTGTGGGTAAGAGCACAGTCTTTAATGTTGGGTTTGGTTGACACTACACCACCTGTAGCAGGTGAGTCTCAAAATAGGGTCTGTGAAGAGAAGAGCTGATATGGTAAAAACCTGGCTCATGCACAGGAGTGGTACAGAAGTATTAAGAGTTATATATAAATCCAGTAGAGTTAATCAAGCAATCTGTGGAATGTGGATTAATGCTTCCTAGTGGAAGCCAGAGATGGAACCTAACCAGTTAATACGGTGAGAAGTCAAATTGTTAAATGGCCAAATCTAGGTGTGGAGATTCTCATATCTCAGTCCTATCTCTGTCTTTCTTTAGGGCGATTGAGTTCCTCCCTGCATGGATCTGAGAATGAACCACTTCCTACCTCATTGTCACAGCATTAAAAGAGTAGCTTCCCTTACATTGGAGGGTTAGGGAAGGGATAAATATGTTAATTTTGAAAGGCAATATCTGCATAAGCTAAATAAATATATTTTAAAATTACTATATGTAAGTTTAAAAAGCTGACAAGTCTTTGCAAAGTTTCCTTGTCTGCCCTTTCCCTTCACTGCTTTGAACTTGTCAGATCCCCATTGTGGGTTATTTCTGCCATCTGAGCTGTGTCTGTCCTCATGCTCTGCACTCTGGTTTGTACAGGCTCCAAACCCAGCACTTCAGTAGTGATTAAAAACAGCATGTCTTAGAAGCCACAAAGTCTCTTTTCTGGAAGTAAATTCTTCCTTTCCCAGAACCTCACTTCTCACTAAGGCAGGAGTGACAAATATCATCTTGGACCTGTCTGGTTTTGTAGATGAAGCATGGTTTCTTACAGCTGGCTTTTGCATCCCACAGAACTTGCTGTTCCCTACCTCAGAAATTTTCCATCACACTGCCATGGTCTTTCTATGCTCTGTGTGCCAGTGAATGAGGTACAGATGGGTGGCCTAATTTGTGGTCCACCAATGAGCCATGCCTGACTCAGTGTTATGGAGTAGGAGAAAGCATGTAATGTGAATAAGCAGCTGGGACAGAGACTGCCAGCTGGTGTCCATACTTGAAAGAGGCATATTTAACACAATTACTCTGTGGCCCAATTTGTCCAAGATTATTATAAAATATAAACATTATTCCACTTCTCAACAAAAAGCATTTAAAGCATTATTTCATCATTTCCGTCTTGAAAAGAGAATACTTCAGGGGGACCTAATATCTGCCTTCCAGTACCTGAAGGGAACCTACAGGAAGGATGGGGAGGGACTTTTTACAAGAACTTTGAATGATAGGACAAGGGGAAATGGGTTTAATTTGAAGAATAGATTTAGATTAGATTTTAGGAAGAAATTCTTCACTTCAAGGGTGGCAAGACTTTGGAATATATTGCCCAAAGATGTTGTGGTTGTCCCCTCCCTGGAGCTGTTCAAAGCCAGGTTGGACAGAGCCTTGAGTAGCCTGGTCTAGTTGAGAGGTGTCCCTGCCCATGACAGGGAGGTTGGATTAGATGATCTCTAAGGTCCCTTCCAACCTAGACCATTCTATGATTCTATGATTATATGATTATATTAGCTCAGACTTTGATGTTAGACACGGGATTTCCTTGAATTCACTTTTCTTAAATCCATTTACATGCATGCCATTTTATCCAGATGTAGCCAATTAAGAGACATTTTGTTACAACTGTTTGGACTTCCTCTGAAGGAAACAGATAGAAAGAGACGGATACCTCCAGATGTCACGCCATCCACCCAACGTAGCTCTCTAGGATAGAGGGATTAAACACTCTCTGGAGTTGTCCAGGTTCTGGAGGGATTATAGTAGGGTTTAGATGGTTAGTTTAGGGTAAAATAGGTGTTTCAGGACTTGTTTTAGATCCAGCAAGCAAGATCAAGTCTTAGTTCAACTTACTGCTTTATTATTAGAGTGTTCCTTGATATGTTATTGGCCTGTCCCTACTAGAATTATCTAAACCTTAGTTTGGAGGGTGGTGAACCTAATTCACTCTTGCTAACATGATCTCCTTTCAATTTACATAGCCCTCCAACACTATCCTAGAAGTCTTTATGGAGTCACATGCCTTGCTGTGCATAGAACACAGAGCATACCTTCAGTTTTGTGATGTGAATACACTCCTTGAGCGACTACTACAGAATTCTCTCTTAATTTAGGAAAATGTTATGGTAAAAACACACACACACTTGCAGGTTAGTAAATATGTCTTAAAACCACAAGGCAGCACAGCAAACCAGGAAGAAATTAAAATCCAGGTACCAAGCAAAGTAAATATAGTCTGTGTATAACAGGCTTGGGGGCCACAGAGTTATCTTCATCTTTGCTTTATTTATCAATTAGAAGCACAAAGTAATTTAGTCTGATAGCAAATGTTGGGAATCAGCTAGCTCAACCCCCTGCTTAAAACAGGTTAACTTTCAAATTAGGTATATAGATGTAGCCCAGCTTTTTGAAAGCTGTTAGGACAGAGGTGTGTTGCTCCTAAATCTTAGCTGGAGGTGGGCACACCCATTGTAGGTCACGCTTTTTTCTGGTGCTTGTAATTTTAATCCATTTACTCAATTCAGAAAAAAAAAAAACAACAGAATTAGATCTCCTGAATGTCTCCTGACTTTCTGTCAAGATGTGATGGCTACTTCTATAATCATGATGACTACTGATTGTATACAACTGTTAGAGATATCCTCATATTCCCCATCACTGGAACTCATCTTTCTGTACCACTATGTTAGAAAAGTCCTCCACATATTTTCGGGTACACAACAATAAGATTTGTCCTAAATGTTCCCCACCATTGTTTGGGAAATTGCACAGGGACCACTCCTGACAGTTAACTTGTATACAGTTATTTTAATTTAAGGGGAAGAAAGTTTAATTGTATAGGTGTAGGTCATTCCATGTTACTTTACCTCATTTTCTTCCAGACAGACTTGAATTACAGACACAGACATAGTTGGTGTCTTTCCCTTAGAACAAACCTTTTTTTTTTCCTTTTTTTTTTTCTTTTTTTTTTTTTCTATATAGTCTAAATGATCCTCTCCAAGGACAAGTGTCAGCATCTCTCTGTTTTTATAGTGGTAAAATCAAAATTCCTCATAGGCTATATACAGTACTGGAAAAGTACATGAGGTGGCAATCCAAGGTCTTTAGAAGAGGTTTTACCATATTGTCCTTGCAGCACTAAGTAAAACAGTATTTGTGGCAATTCCCTCTCACTGTGACACATTGCTTAATCACATTACTCAGTGGTTTTATTTGCTCTAATTCTTCTTCAGCTGGAAGCTTTTTTTTTTTTTAGGTCTGGGTAGAACATTTGCAATCTACCTTTTTACCGTGCATGCAAAGAGTAGCATGTTTTTAACTTCTGAAAACTCATTCAAGAAGACAGCATCATTTTTGTACATGGTGTTCTCTGAGAGTGCTGCGCATCCTGCATGCTTGGTTGGTAGCAGCTTAATGCTGTCATGGTTCTCCAGGGGCTTGTCCCATGTGGTTATAATTAACTTTTAATGTCTGCCTTCAGGGCAAAACACTTAAGGGGTTAACCAGTTTTCTCCAAAAGAATGAATAGTTAAATGCTAACATACGTTTATCAATATATTCCAGGAAAATATCAGAAGAAAATATCCAGAGCTTTTTTCTTCTGCTTGTATCATATTTGTCTAATTCATAGTCACTTGCCAATTTAAGAGTTGAGATTATCCTTTCAAGACTTATAATACAAATGTATTTACTACATATTTAACACAATCTTATTTAGTAGCTGAGTCAGTATTAAGCCTTTTTGGACCAGATCTCTTTGGCATTTAACCATTGCAAGCACTCACGGTCTTCCTTTCTCCCATAAGTACATGTTGCATCATGCTGAGACTAGGTAGAGTGTCTTAGTACAAGGACATGTATGACTATGAAACTAAACAAAACAGACTTTACTTAGAATGTTGCCAGAGATGGGTGAAGTTGTTATATAAGAGTATAATTACTTCATCAGATGGATCTGCATTGTCAGAGTGGGATTCAGTTCCTAAGTATGGTAGTGTAGTGTTATCTGAGATGCCCCAGGCTATCCAAGGCACCTATTCAGTGCTTAAAATGGCCCTAGACATCTATATTTGGGGAACTCAATCCTACCTGAAATTTCCGCAATCGCAAAGAACACAATGAGCAGGGTTCAGCTCCTCAAACACAGATGTCTAGTGCTATGTCTGTGGGCTATCCTACTAATCCAGAAGGGTTCAGGGCTGCTGTAAATCCCTTGATACCCAAAAGCATCTTCAATAACATCATACCATTGCATTTAGGAAACAAAATTCTTTTTTGCTGAATTGAAACCATGCAATTTGGCAGCTTTCTGTGGATACCTGACTGAGCTCCAAATGAATTGGTGTGTATATAGGTTGCAGTCTAGCACAAAGGCATCTGGCTCTGAAATAAGTAGCAGTTAGAGTTGCCTTGCTTCTTATTCTGTAGTCAGCACGCCTGCGGTGAGATCTCAGCACTGCATGGTGTGGACATGCCTTGAAGGTCTGTTCTGAGGCTAGAGCAAGCCAGTGGAAGAAAGGCCAGTGCTCTAAAAGCATGCTGAGTGAGACCACAAAGGTAGAATGCACTTCTCAAGAAGCTGAAAGATTTAAAAAAAAAATAAAAAAAAAATGCTTACTTTGCTTCTGTATGCTTATCTGTAATTTTTGATTGATTCTTTTTTTTTCATTGATGTACAGTCCAGAAATATTGAGACAGAATTAAGGGACCATAATATAAGATTGTTTCTTATAAGATGACCTTTGGAGGCCTCTTCCAGCCCTAACCATTCTATGATTCTACATGGCTTAGCCACTTTCCATTCATGTATCCTAAACAACAAACCCCAGGATTATGATCATCCCACTTTTAGAGATGGATGGGGACAAGGCACAAAGAAATAAACTGTTTGCCCTTACATTGTTTGGCAAATTAATAAGACATGTAAGTTAAGAGCCAAGATCTCATGAGTGATAGTCTTTCAGCTGACCACACTTTCAAGGCTGCAAATTATTGTAAAGCAACTTTTGCTGGCTTCAGGCTGTTAATTCTCTGCATTGTCAGCCCATTCTATTGAGACACGAGTGAGCAACATTAACTTTTATATACAGTCATTTCCCTATTGTTGACTTGATCTGATCTCAGTGGAGAGTTCCTGTCAGAATTCCTCAAAGAAAATGGGCTTGCATTAAATGCCTTCAACTGGTGCTCAAGCAAAAACTTGCAGTCTTCAGTCAGACATAACTGCCTTTGTAAAAGGGAAAAAGTGAAGAGGAAAAAAGCCTGACACATTACTTATTAGGGATTTCAGAAAACACTTAATGCACTGGTGTGTATATTGTCTGTGATTCGAGAATATGTCTTTGACTTTCAGTTTACAAAGTCTGATTTATTATCTGGTTCATCTGCATGCCAAATTGCGCACTATGAGGTAAGGCTTCATAAACCAATGTTTTTAAGACTCATATATATATATATTAGCAAAGAGACAACCTTAGACAGCAGATTTCATCACTGTCAGGAGACATCTGGAGCAACTTTCAGACAATCTCCGCAATAAAACATGGTATACACAGTAATACAGTATGTTTCTTTATAACTTCCATTTAAATCAACCACTTTTAAAGAACATCACGACATTATGAAATCAAAAGAAAGTAATACATGAGCCAGCAGTGTACCCAGGTGGCCAAGAAGGCCAATGGCATCCTGGCCTGCAACAGCAATAATGTGTCCAGCAGAAGCAGAGAAGTAATTGTTCCACTATACTTGGCACTGGTGAGGCTGCACCTGAAGTAATGTGTACAGTTTTGGCCACCCCAGTATAAGAAAGACGTTGAGGTGCTCAAGCATGTCAAGAGAAGTTCAATAAAGCTGATGAGGGGTCTTGGGAATAAGTCTTATGAGGACCAACTGAAGGAGCTGGGCTTGTTTAGTCTAGTGAAAAGAAGGATGAGGGGAGGCTGTATCACTCTCTATGGCTATCTGAAAGGAGGTTGTAGAGAGGTGGGTGTTGGTCTCTTCTCACAAGACACAACTGATAGGATAAGAGGGAATGTCATCAAGTTGTGCCAAGGGAGGTTTAAATTGGACATCGGGAAAACTTCCGTGCATAAAGCATTATTCAAGACTTATAAATGGTTGAACTGCCATCCCTGGATGTATTTAAAGCTGTCTAGATATTGTGCCTAAAGATATGGTGTAGCAGTGGCTGTGGTAGAGTTAGATAATGGATCTGACAATCTCAAAGGTCTTTTCCAGCCATAGTGATGGCAATTCTGTGATTCTGATTTCCACTTGTCTGATAAAAAAATTACATTAATTATAATTAGTTTGCCTTTTTTTTTTTTTTTTTTTTTTTTTTAACAAGAAATTGTTGAAGCTTTGGTTTTACAACTGAAATTGAATCATATTGTTTTTTTTTGTTTTTTTTTTTTTTTTAAAA
>JAOEGS010019441.1:0-19143 GCA_025447755.1 Corythornis vintsioides | reverse complement strand
TTTTTCAGCCATAGTGATGGCCATTGTGTGTTTTTCGTTTCCACTTCTGAGATAAAAAAATTCCGTTAATTGCAATTTGTTTCCCTTTTTTTTTTTTTTTTTTTTTTTTAAGTAGACATGGTTGAAGCTGTGTGTGTACAACTGAAATTGAATCATAATGTTTTTGTTTGGTTTTTTTTTTTTCCTAAAATATCTGCATGGAGTTGAAGAGAAGTAATGGGATCTTTTGTTCCTTTGATATTGTGCAAGATACCACAACAGAAAACTTCAAGTTTTCACACAGTCAGTGAGTACTCTTCCAAACAATTCAGATTGCAAAACAGAAACAATCCCAAAAGAGAGTTTTTATTTATAAATTCTAATATATGTTGAGGTTAGAAAGATGTGTAGCTAAGTATGGCTATGACCAGACCTTGCCATCATGGTGTAAAGCAAAATACAGTAATTGGTACTGGTGTAAATGAGAAATATATTCATAGATGGATTGAAGTTGTCATATGGCTAACTACATCATAGACATCTCTGTTTGAGCTAATTGTCTACACTACTATTTATAGACATGGGAGAAAAACTGGCATGCTTCAGTCTTTCCTATCCCTTAATTTATCATTTTTTTTAGAGACAACTCTTTAATCCCTGCCACCATTAGATGCAATTTAAACATGATTCTTTTTTGGTATGTCAGCACTTGTCCCACCCAGTATCAGTTGTGTGGAAGACAGGCATTAAGTCTGAGCTAACCAAGTACATGTTGATTTTCAGTGGAGAAAGAAGTGTTTCCACGAAATTGTGGAAAGCCATTGCAAGATCAGCGTGATGAATGACCTTGAGATACTTGTCTCTCTTGAGTGAAGAAAAACCACAGGCAACTGTTTCGTTTAGACTGCTAACTTCAGGTAGTTACATTTAGGTGAGATGACTTTTTCCTCCCCTTGACAGCCACACAGCACCCCACCACCCCTGAAGATTTCACAGCCAGGTGAGGTATATTTACAAGTCAGGTTACTGGGTTGCAGTGTTCAGTGATTTATTATAAATTTAGATAAAGTTGTGATGAAAGCTTCACTAGCTCCCACTGAAACACAAATAAAAAGGTAAAAAATACATCTTTTAAACTAATAAATCTCATTTCTTAAGGCCTCTCTTTATATTAACCTCTTGCCTAAATATAGGTTGTTCTAGGGTAAGAAAGACTTTTTTTTGGTACATTTTGATGATCTTAACAGTGGGTGAATCCATAAAATGCTCAAAAATACATTTTAAACAGATCTATAATTTTTGCTGTATCTTCATCTTCCCTAAATTGTCACACTTCTCCAGAAATCACTATAATATTGTATATCAACTAATTGAAGATCTAATTCCTTATTTTTTCTATTTTGAGGAAACTGGGATTTTTATATTTTTAATTCTGATATTTTTTGTCGTTTTCAATGAAATAACTTCACCAGTGTGAAAATCTGAGCTCAGTAAAATATACACACGAGAAACGACTCATCAGTGAACACTTATGTTAAACTATAATTGTGTTAAGAAATACTCTATTTTTAGTTTCAAAATTATCTTCTTTTCACCTCCTTGGAAACATATTCTTACTAGTAATTATTGTGCATGCTCTTAAGCTTTTTTTGTATCTTTTTCTTTGGGGAATACACAGGGGAAAAAAAAATGCAGAATTTAAAAGATGTTTCAACTTTAGTAATTAAGCTCTGGTGAGCATTGCAAGAATATTTAATGCTCTGCTGCTCTATCTGAAGAGGATCTGGAGACTTACAAGGAATTACAAGAACATGATTTACAAAACATAAAGCTCACGTTGTCAAAGCATCCTCTGAAATGCTTTCAGATGTGAAAGTTTTTCCAGCGTTTCATTAGAAGCGGGCAGCTGGGAGAGTCTCACGACATAAAGACATTTTTTGTTTTGGTTTACTTTTCGCTCCCATACTTAGGAGGAACTCATTGGCTTTTTTCCACCTCGTGCTTGCTCTCACCGATGGGCATTAGAGAGAATTTGGAAATGGAAGGCCTTTCTGTCTTCAGCTAGCAGGGTCAATCCAGTGTGGCAGCTGCGAGCGGGTGACATAGACTTATATTGACACAACCCACTTTTTGCTGCAGAATCACAAAGCGAAAGCACCCGGGGCTCTTCTGCCTTTTTCAATAAGATACGAATTTTAGTCTTCCTTGTATTAAGCAGAGATCTGTCATCTTGACTTGTACACTAAATGGTCCATTCTGACTGCCTTGTTTGTGTCCAATCCCAGTCAGGATCTAAAAACATGTGTTAACATTCGGCATGTTTGGGGGCGAGCGGGAAGGGCCTGAGGCTAGACTCCCTGATGTCTGCTGGAGGGTAGTCAATAATCATTAGCCCTTCAAGTGGTAGATGCCCAACATAAACTGTATTTATTTATTTAAAAAATCTTTACTTTAAGCCACAGGGAAAGGCATTTTAGAGAATGCGATTCCCCTGAAGTAACGAAGCGGTAATAAAGACGTAGTGCCATGTAAGTGAAATTCTGGATGCTGGGGCTGAGGGGAGAGGCATAGTTTTTAGCACTGTGTCATCAGCCAGAGCAATGGGAAACTATTAAAAGTAATTAGCCCATTCATGTCTGTCACTTAAGTTTATCCCTGTGGTGATAAAGAAGTGTGACTGCCCCCAAGTCTTTTCTGATTGCCAACATCTCAGCATTAGACACAGAGCTAAACCTGCAGTGATGGGGGAAGTTCTCATGTTCATTAGAGTCAATAGAGGAAAATGAAGCTGGGCTTTTGAATTTTATTTCTGAGGGAATTCAAAGAAACCAAGTTTGTACTAATTAAATATTCAGAGAAACTGTGAAGCTTCTCATCTAACTGTGACTGTTTATGTGTGGATAGGTGTCAGTGGCAGGCCAAACATTGCTGTCATTTATATTTCCACCCATCTTGGCGTGAGTGGAGTGGAATGGTGTTGATGGAGAGACTTATTTAGCATACTTATTTCTGTTCCTACGTTGTTCTGCTGCACATATATACCAGAAATATTGAAGTGCTAGAAAAGAATAAAATCCAGTGGAAGGGACTGAACATGGAAGATTGCATTCAGTGCACCTAATATTTGAAGTCCAAAAGTGGGCGATTAGTCCTGTCCCTTACAAATGATTTAAAGAACCAGGTACCTCTGGAGGGCAATTCAATACATCCTAAAGCAAATAGAATGAGTTACCCACTTGAGGTATCTACTAATGTCCTTGGATATGGAGAGATCTTTGATCTCTACCTGAGATCAGTTATTCCACTTCCATGTAGAATCATGTGAGAAGAGTCCCAGGGGAAAAAAGAAAGGACCCCCATACTGATCAGGTCGAAATTAACCTAGTTTATCATCAGCCAAATCAGTTTATCACCAGTATCAATTGTTTCAGAGAAAAAGAACTCCTATAGGAACTATGTATTCTTCTGTTTATATTTTAACATAATATTATCTCCTAAGATCTGGAGCTTTCTCACAATATTTGGATCTGTCAAAGCTACCAATCTTTACAAAACTCTTAGAATTATTTATATGGCATCTCTGGTGTGAATTCCTCATTTTTTAAGGCCGTTTCAGCAATATACCTAGTTCAACAAACCTGCCTGTGTGCCTCAATGAAGCCACGGGGATTATGCCCACACCCAGGTTATTTGCTGAACTGGGGCATTAATCTTTAATATTGTTGCTTTGGCTGTCCATCTGGATGAACTCTCTGCAATTAGTTACCCTAAAATAACTGCATATGCACCAACAAATTCAATATCCTCTCTAATAAATTGCAAAGGTAAGTCCCAGATTGAGAGCTACCCATAAGCCACTGGTAATATGACCTAGGAAAGGAAGTCAGGCTTATTTGACATTAGGTCTCATGATATTCTTGCTTTCATGTCACAGTTCTTCTGAACAAGTCTCATGTTTAACGAGAGACTTTGTTTACTGATTAAGCACTTTTAAGAATACTGTTCTGCATTATTTTATTGTGGCCAAGTTAATTCTCCTTTGCGTCGTGACTATTCTTGGCAGCCATATCAGAGTCAGGCAAAGGGAGTAGTAACCATACTTCTTGCAGAATACGAGTCAGGTATTGACAAAAAGGTTCAAACTCACTACCCAAAATACTAAGTTTTTCCAAATGTGGTTGTAAATTTGAGTTAGCTTAAACTAGCCTGGATAAGGCAGGGCATCTTTTAAATTTGTCTTTCTAACATTCCCTTAATTGCCACTTATGCCTTATTGTAAACTAGCTAGATAGAACAATTGACAGATGAACAGACTGACCCACCAGGTCCTCATATCACCTATAAAGTTTCCAAACATTAGAGGACAAAATAGTACATTATAGGAAGTGATTATCTGCTTTACTTCCATGACCTGAAAAAATTACATCGTATCAGTGGATTTCAATATTCTCTTTTGGTTCAGGAAACATGAATTTGGATTATTCTGCATTGGCAAATAATTTCAATAAATGCAGCAAAAATTACTACAGAAGAACATTGATTTAAAAAAAAAAAAAAAAAAAAAAAAAGAAATCTCTTTTTACTGAGCAGTCTTTTCCTTAAGGTGCTAAGGACTTATATTTCGTGCATTTCCAGGGTGAAAGAAAACCCTGCCAAATGCTAATTTCCTCAGCAGAGTGCAGCTCAGAGGTCTCAGTCAGAAAGAAACAAGAGCTCTGCAAATCATCTGATGTTGCTAAGGTTTGAATAAACTTATTTGCTACATCTGTTCATTTTTCTACCCAGAGAATCCCTCCCTGCTTTTCTAGCTGTCTCTTTCTCTAAACCCCTGGCACAGGAAGAGCCTGTTTTAAAGCTATCGGGATTAATTATAACCAACTAATACCAACTTTCTATTTACCCATACCACTTCACAAAGGTTTATAGAACACCTGAAACAATTCCCAAATGTGAGAACATTTATTATTTAGGAACTCTTCCTCGGATTATAATTTTAGTTCTTCTACTCACTGTAAAAAAAACCGGCAAAAGTAAGGGGTGGAGGTGTAAAAAAACGGGAGAAATATCTCAGAAGAAAAGTCTCACTGGCTCTAGGGCAGACTGAAAAAATCCTACTATTATTTCTTTTTTAAATTTTTGGGCAAAACTATTTTTCTTGGTTTTTAATGCAATGCCATACACTCCTGATCTTGCTAGTTTAGTGTGTTGAGTCTAAGTTATTTCAGAACAATGTTTTAGGAGAGAAAGGGAAGTGTTTGTTATGGAAAATCTTTTTTTATTCCTGTAGAACACAACTAGAAGGCTCATCTACACTATACTGTATCTACCTTATATTTATCTTTTCCTTATCAGTTAATTTTCTACTTTACATTTCCTGGCTCTTTACCAGTTTCAATTTCTTAGCCGTACCTCCCAGAATGAGTTGATATCTACCTAACACTGAAGGTATCCAACAGGATCTAGAATGGTGATAGATATAAGATGGGAGTTCTTTCGCCAAGAGTCATCTGATGCCTGCTATACCTTCAAAGATAATGGAAAGAAATAAACATGTCCAATGAGTAATTTATAAGCTCTAGAGTCTAAAACAGATCAGATGTATTGTGCAATTAAATTTGACTTCTCTACTGATGATGAAGAGAGGTGAGAGTATCTGACTCACATCTATAGGTCCATTTAGGTGGCTAAACATAGGTTCTGACATGTTCCAAGCTTTTCTCTATTCTAAAAGATGATATGAAAGGATGTGGGACCACATACTGAACTGCTCCTTGAAGATTGAGCAATTGGAAATCAAGGTTGCACACCACCACTGCAGCAACTATTAAGGTTATCCATGAGACTAACTGTTGTTTCATAGTGCAGACCAAACATTCTTTCCTGCAAGGTGGTCGGGCTGGCACAATATGCTTTCTCATCTGCTGGAATATTTGCATCACATACTTCTGGAGGATTTAGTGGTCCATAAGCCTGTATCATGCCATTCCAGAACACAAATTGCAGACAGTATTACAGAATGATAGATGGTACCTCTGGAGATCATCTAGTCCACCCCCCACTGCTAAGTCAAGTTCACATAGAGAAGGTTACACAGGAACTCATCCAGTTGGGTTTTGAATCTCTTCAGAGAAGGAGACTCCACCACCTCTCTGGGCAGCCTGTTTCAGGGTTCCATAACCCTAAAAGTAAAGAAGTTCTTCCCCATGTCTAGATGGAACTTCCAATGTTCAAGTTTGTGCCCATTACCTGTTGCCCTGTGACTGGGGACCACTGGAAAAAAAAAAAGATCGGTCTCATCCTCCTGACACCCACCCTTTAAGTATTTATAAGGATTGATAAGTTCCCCTCTCAATCTTCTCCAGACTAAAAAGACCCAAATCCCTCAATCTTTCCTCAAAAGACTGGTGTTCTAGTCCCTTAATGATATTTGTAGCACTTTGCTCTTCACTTTGCAGCAGTTCCTTGTCTTTCTTAACTGGGGAGCCCAGAAATGGACAGAGTACTCCAGATGTGGCCCCACCAGGGCAGAGCAGAGGGGGAGGAGAACTCCCTTGACCCGATGGTCACACTCTTCTTGTTGCACTCTTTACCAAAGGCAAATTTTCTTATGAACTCTGAGGAATTACGTTTCAGAACAGGAGGCTTCGTAATTGTACTCAACACTAGTTAAGACTTGCTATAAAAAAAACCCACACACCTCTTCATAATAAATTTCAGACTATGCTACTCTATTTGTGCATTTATCCATATAACTGTGCATTGAAAACAGGGATCTGGCCCCTGGATTATGCCAATTTTATTTTTTTAAAAAAAAAAAAAAAAAAAAAAAGCAAAGCAAACCAAAAAACCCAAGAAAAAAAATACTTCTTGCTTTTATATTTGTTAGTGTAAATCAATCACATTACGTGATAATATAGGACAGACAAACCATATTTCAAGCATCAGAGGTCATAATGCAGCTCCTTTTATATCCCGAGTCACTCTCTTACAGCAATAGTTGAATATGAATTCAACCAGTGTCATTATCCAGCCAAAATGTAGTTACAGCCATAACATCACATGCTTCTTATACTCACATGCCCCCAGCTTTCCCATTCTTCCTAAATGCTTTGCCCTTGTACTTAAACAACTTCATAAGCCCATGTTTTCCGTTGATTCTGCACTGCAATAAAGGCTGTACAGTCAAGCTGTTCTAGCTGCTTTCTACTGTAAATGCATTCTTCCTCTTTATCTGTGTTATCTATTCATTAAATATGTATCTTTCTACTGGAGTTTTTAATCACCACAGGGATCTATTCCATTTCCATGTGAATGATTTGTTCTTTTTTTTTCTTTTTTTTTTGTGTGTGCAAAGAGGAAAACACACTTTTAATGCAGAGAGCACACTACATGTTGTACGACTGATTACATCTTTCCCCTGCCTCACCCTCTTTGTACATAAATGTACTCATATCACAGATTTCAACTGCTGAAAGGACAGGAAGTTCAAAATGGCTAGCAGAAGACATGCTTAACAGATGCTTTTCCAGTATCTCAAACCTTGCTTCCCTCTCTACCATGAACTAAAATATTAATCACAGCAAGCTCTTTAAATCTAAGTGTCTGCATTTAAAAATAAGTGAATTTAGCATACAAGAAAATAAGGCACTATCTATTGTAGCACAAGTCAGGCATGTATTATGTGCAGTCTGGGACAGAGGAGTGTACACATGCTTTGGGTGTTCCTACCCACATATTTTTGGGCCAATTTGCCCTGTGCTTAGGGATACCACTATATTCTTAAATGATTGAACTGCAATATGGACTTCTTTGGGCTACTTAAAGGCCAGGGCAAGTTCTGATTGAGCTTAGCCAATATAAAAATGTCATCTAGTTTATATAACTGCTGTAGTCTCCCTGGGTAGAATTTGTGGTGGGATAAGGCTCTCCAGAGGGTGGTAGACTTTGTCCTGAGATGGAGTGAGTGATCTTTTGGAGGTGCTTTTATCTCTCAATTGACCAAGACATTTGGCTGAATGTTAATTTCTGTATAGTTGTGATTAAATGGGTAGAATCTGATCTTTATGTCTTCTTTACCCCAGGGCTCCATGACCCTTACTAAGGGCAATAAGCCCTAGCAGCTAACAGACCAATGTTTATACTGGAGCAAATTCTTACTAGCCTGAAGCTCTAGTCACCTCTGAGTTCTTGGTTATCTCTTTTCACGATAAAAAATCAAAAAACACTGTCCTTTTGGGGATCAACAAACATGTCATAGTAGAGTATACACAAAATAAAACCTCTGCCTCAGAGACTTGGAGAACTTTAAAATGTTTCTTGATGTGCTTGGTTTGTGGGTCACAGCTTTCCTATGAGTCTGATCCAACAACTAACTATGCTTTGTGACTCTAAGGCGTTCCTAAACAAATAATTTACTAGTGGGAAAGAAGAGGCTGTATGAGGATAAATGAGATATGATCTCTGTGGCATTTAGTCGTTGGATGAAACTAATACTCCAGGGAAGGGATGTGAGGAAAAGGATTTTTTTTCTTTTAGGTATTTTAAGTTGGGTTTTTTTATTATTATTTTTGCATGGATGAAAAGACAAAAAGGCAGCATCCTAACACTGCTTCAGCTCTCACCTCTCCTTTGCATCTGCATTGGAGGTTTGGTGAGACATTATCTTAATAAATTTTAGCCTTATGAAAACCAGGAATCTGACCTATGCTGAACAAATAGCTTATTTTTTAACAGAGTAATTTCCAAAGGGTAAACCATCCTGCATCAAGATTCCTCTTAGTTCTGCTGTTTATAGAAACACACTTAAAAACCTGGATTATTTGTATTTCAGAACAAATTCAGACTCTAAAATGCATGCAGTTTTCTAACAGTAGGAAGAGTTGAATACCAGGACAAATTCAGACAAAATCTAACAAAATCAGATCCTACCCCCCACCAGAAAACAAAACAAAACTAAACTAAACTAAACTAAACACACAAATTCAATGGAAAATTTCATTGCTCAGGTCAACTAAAATTAGTTTTTCTTGGCAACCTCTTTTGGACACTCCATAATGCTGCTTATGACATTAAGGTTTTTGTCTTAATTCTCTCACTTAAAGAGCTGAAGAAAACAGAAGAAGCTCAACATTGTCTCCAAAACACTCAGAACATTTGCAGTTCGTTAGTGTGTTGAGCACCACAAAGTTTGTGTTTGTTCATTTAAATAAGTTGCAGAATCTTATATTAAAAAGATAATTGACTGGAGCAACCAAGTTAAGTTATTTTTATTTAGAGACACTAATCAAAATAATCTCTTCCAGCTTTTGTTATACAAAAAACATAATCTATTTGGCTTAATTAGTAATTAAGTTTATAACTACTGACTGACACATTAGTTTCTGGGTAAAAAGAACACCCAAAATCTTAATTTAATGATTGCTTGATTTTGGTTTTATTTAACATTTGTTTGAAGGCTTGATTTAACCTTTCTCTATCTGGCATTATTTAACCTTTCACTTTTACTAACAGTTAAAGGCAAACGAAAATAAGCCTTTCCAAAAATAGAGGAAACTACTGAGGCCAAAGGGAACATCATGATTTTGAAAAAGAAAAAAAAAATATTTACCTTAAGGCTACTTAAACACTCAATTTACCAAATTACCCCTGTTTAGTGTAATGGAATAAATGGCATGCATAGAGGATTGCTGTTGGCAGGATATCATTAGCGCTAAAAAGGTAATGGGCCCTGAATAATGCCCCGAGGAGCCCTGGATACTGCAGGCTGAAACTGAGTGACCATCTATCAGAAGTTAGAAGGGAGAACAGATACACACTGAAAGAAATCCAAGAGCTAAGTTGAAAACTTTGTCATTTTGCAGTGGAGATCTTATCCATGACTTAAAGATTATAATAATATTTTCTGTCTTTTCAAGTCAACAGGAAACTCTGAGTAGATTAATAATATGGAATGTAGTGTTATGGGATGTCAGTGTACACAGAAAAGCATTTATGAATGGAATTATTTTCTGCAGCTGTAAATACTTAGATGTGAGCTAGTAGTCCTTGACTGTCTTTATAGTAAATAGAAAGAAGTAAGCATTTCTGTAGTGATCTTGTGTATACACATAAAATAGGTCAAATGATCACCCACCACCACTACCAAGTGCCTGTTTTGCTATTGACTTTAAAGTTAGGTGAAAGAATCCTAGTCAGTATACTTATTGAGTGGGAGAAATTTGTCATGAAGCAAATTTGTCTGGCACTGGTGAAGCCTCACCTCAAGTATTGGGTACAGTTCTGGGCCCCACACTTCAAGAAGGATATTGAGGTGCTGGAGCGGGTCCAGAAGAGAGTGACAAGGCTGGTGAAGGACTGGAGGGAAGGTCTAATGAGGAGAGGCTGAGGGAGCTGGGGTTGCTCAGCCTGAAGGAGACTTAGGGGAGACCTCATCACTCTCTACAACTACCTGAAAGTTGCTGCATCAGGGGAGGATGGATTAGATATGAGGAAGCACTTCCTTACAGAAAGGGTCATTAGACATTGGAATGGCCTACCCAGGGAGGTGGTGGAGTTGCCATTCCTGGTGGTGTTTAAGGAAAGATTGGATATGACACTTAGTGACATTGTCTAGCTGGGTGTTGTGGTCTCAGGTCTTAGGTTAGACTTGATGAACTCAAAGCTCTATTACAGCCTCAGCAATAATTCTGTATTCTGTATAAAGGGCCTGAAAAAAGCTTTTGGACAAAGGGAGTCTTAGGAACTCAGTAATGTGTGGATCCTGTTTTGCACTTACGTACAGGGACTGAGTATTTGGATTGTAATGCCTGCATTAGCTGGGCAGGAGTGACAACGGGACTGCCTAAGAGAGAACTCTGCCTTTGCATGCCTTGTCTTGTCGCCATCTCTCATCTTCCACAGCAAGCAGTGTACTACTGTCCTATTGTCACTGAGCTGAGGACTTATGTGTGTCATTGATGAAAAGGACATGTCTATATGTCTAGAATCTTTCTACAGAGTATGTGAAAGAGTGGACTGTTCCATCCACCTACACAGCTGTAATTTTCTACTGGAAACCCATCTTTGCATTTCTTAGTTGTCACAGTATTTTCCTCTCCTCCCTGCACTGCCAAAATTTAACCAGAAACAGCCTGCAAAGATCATTTTCCTAGCTTTACATTTAACTATGTTATGTCAGCTCTTATATTCTTTTACTGACTGTCTCTTTTACAGAGTGTCAGTTTGATTTTTGGAGGTTTCATTCTGTACATATTCTTTCATTTAGAAAGAGAAGTTTAATTACTGCTTTAAGTTTGCTGTAATTAGAATTGATTTGGGGTTTAGCAACAGAACCAGGAAAGAGGAGAATAAGAGGTGGAATTTAATTGAAAATCTCATTTTATTTTAAGTAAAAATGTATACAATTACACAAATTATTCCATCTGATGGAAAATGCTATTTTAGGTACTTGTGAAAAGAGTAGTAATAAACAATTCTGAATCACAACACTGCCATAGAAATAGGCCAATGTTGTTTTACTGAACAAGTGGGAAGGTAGGATATTCACTTTAAACATGAAAAAATTGTTTCAGTTCCTCTCTTTCACACACAGGGGTTTGAACCCTCATCTTTCATTTGGTAAAAGAGTGCCTTCATCATCAGTGTGGAGCATACCCTGGGGTGGAATCCTTTCAGTCATTCCTGTTGGTGCTATTTCTCCTTGCATAAATAATGAAGCATGCACTGGAGCATAGACTGAAATGCAGCTGTCCCACCTCCCAAGTGGTCGTCCAAACACCAGGACAGGGAGTCCTGAATATTTAAATATTTTAAACAAAGTGGAATCATTCCAATAAGAGAGTATAAGGAGTGGTTATCCCAGTATATTATAGAATATTGTAAGGAGTTCAGGTTCATATCCATGCTGGTGCTGCCAACAAATTAATTGGGTCCTAACTGTTGCATTATTACACAAAAGACATTGTGAAGCCCTGCCTCTTTTTTGAATCTGACATTCATTTTAACCACAACTGTTCTTGATAACTCTGGAATAGGCAAAATTCTTCCACTTGTTTTAAGTATTTGAGTATGTAATTACTTATTTTAAATATTTAAGTAATAAGCCAAAATTAATAATATTCCAGGTATATTACTCATCCCAGATATCACCATTATAGAATCATAGAATCACATAATGGTAGGGGGTGGAAGGTACCTCTGGAGATCGAGTCTAACCCACCTGCCAAAGCAGGTTCACCCAGAACAGGTTGTACAAGATCACATGCTGGTGGGTTTTGAAAGTCTCTAGAGAAGGGGATTGCACAACCTTTCAGGGCAGCCTGTTCCAGTGAGCTTCCACCCTCACAGTAAATAAGTTTTTCCTGATTCTCTTATTAATAAGTACATTCTATATGTAATATGACTGAAAGGTCTAATCTTGCTCTAATCTCGTGGTTTCTTTTTTTCTCTATTTATACACTCAGATTTAAATTTACCTCTAATTTTTAACCTCAGTCTAGATTTAGAGTAAAAGATGAACTTTCTTTTATTAACCTTATTCTGTGCTTTGGGTAATTGTTCTCATTTTGACCACTATTGTCTACTAAATATATTTATCACCAGAGAGGTATGGGACAAAATTGTGGACTTCTATGTTCCCAGAGTCTTTTATTGCTCTGGGTATTTTACCACACTTCTTAAGTTTGCTTCTTTTCTGATTCGTGTCATTTATTTTTTTTTTCCTAAGAAGAGGCCGTTTTGTGGAGTTTTGGGAGTTAGATTTGAGGGTGTTTTCTGAGTCTATGTTCTTACAGCTGTATAAGGGACACTGCTTGCGGATGGTTGGGTTTAAAAAACACCCTGATAAAATCCTCAGCAAGGGTCATGCCAAACGCAGAGTAAACACCATGACAAATGACAAAGAGCTTGGATCCATCACTATGTCCATCCTCTGCTGACAGGAAAGGAGCTGGGCCAGGAGTGTTGAAGGGAGGGAGTCAGTCCAAGGCCAGAAATGGGGCACCGTCAGAGCTCATTAGCGTCACAACAAGTATGAGAAGCAATACGTTATTTAGACAAGCCCTGGGGCTATCCTAATTGACAGCGTTGAGCTCAAAGCCACCTTTACTCCCTGTCCAGTGGTGTTCAGCATCATTATAAAATTTATCTCTCTTGATAGACCCCTGTGAGGAAGGGACTGGCTACCCCATCTTAAAAACAGGTATAGAAATAGCAAACCATTTGACTTATGACACACAGCATATCTATATCCAAGACAGTAACTAAATCCAGATAACTAGCTTTCAGACTGGCATATTTACTCTAAAGATCATATTCTCCATATGATAGTTTTAGAAAAATTACGTAAATTAATGTTACATGGGTTAGCAACAGACTAACAGAAAAAAAAAAAATTCAAAAAAGCAATCCTGGAGTCTTCACATTCACATTGAGCCTACTTAAGTACTTTGATGATAGTCTCTGAATATGAAAAGAATTCAGCTTGCATCATAAATATAGACATGCAAAATCTATCCTCCTTTCTCTCTTCTAGCTTAACATTAATAGGTCCTCTTTCTTAAACAAAATTTACTGATTTTGTATTCAGACTAAGTTGTCTTATTTCTAGAGAGGTCCCAGATTTCTTACTGAATGATCAACAAAAATGACAAAGTTGAAAATATTAGTCAGGAAAGGGAGAAAGATTCTTACCACCATGAACAAGAGTCACATCTGGTAAATATGTAGCATGTACAAAACTCATTTCCTCTTTAAACGGGATCTAAACCACTGTCAAAGACAAAATTAAAAATAAAATTTAAAAAATCATTGTTACCTGATGTTTTTCATAGTTCGTTTAAAAACACACAGTGCTATACCTCAGAGATATTTTTATGTAAAAGAAAAAGCCAAATTTCATCTAGTACTTTTCTATCAGTAGCTCACAATGTGACTATTGAATGCTGATCCAGCCAAAAAAGGATGTCTTAGTAAGAGAAAATCCATGTACATGAATATTAAAAGTGAAAGAAAGCAAAATCCTAACCTAAAAACATTTTTTCAAATTTGGCAGTCAGTAAGTCATGACAAATCAAAACAAAACCACTTTCTATAGTTTAAAATGATGTAATGTCAAATCAGTTTAAGTATTTGGATAGCTTTTGAAAGCTGAGTGGTGAAGGCCATCAATGTTAGAAAACTGAGCATGCAAAGAAAAAGAATAATTAAGACCTGAAAGTTCATTTTGAGTTTCCTTAATGTTAAAAATGCAAAGCTACTTTAAATGCAGGTAAAAATATTTGACAGTCTATAAAGGAGATCACAGTGATAGTATGAAGAAATAGGTGCCAGCAGACTAGATTGGTTTATACAGATTCCATCAATTTTGTCAATCTGTTTTATTTCCATAGCTTCTACAACTGCATATAAAGGAAAAATCTGTCCAGTCTCAGAATTTTTGTATAATTGAGCTCTTCTGATCCCAGACCAAGAGAAAGTAAATTGTTTTACATTAACATTGAGAGATATGACCAAAACATTAAACAAAATTCTCCTATTTTGATTTTAATTTTTTTTCCGATATTTCAAAGCAAAAACTTACTTCAAGCAAAACAAAAAAAAAGCTTTTCATTTTATACATATTAGAATGGACCATTTTGACATTTCAGAAGTGTCTTTCAAAACTTAGAAACAGGAAATTAATCAAACCTCTCATTATAAAGCAGTAATAATTCAATGACCTACAGGCATTTAAAAACTTTAACTTGAAAAAAAAAATGCTCTTGCAAACATCACAAGTATCAAAACATTTGAGCTAAGAATATCTAGGATCCTGAAATGATCTCCAGTATCCCTGTCTTTTTCTCATGGCTTGTTGACAATAACCTCAAGACTGCAATCCCATTGCCTCTAAATGCACACTGACTTTTTCTAAATAACAACCAGTCTTTTTTAGGGTAACATTAATAGAACTGAGAGATAAATGACATAAAACCGAATTATTGTCAGTCAAGTGGGTAAAGTTTCCTTTCAGCCAGTATCTCACTGGTGAGGTCACATGCCAGCATACTGGAAACCTGTTCAAATCCATTCTCTGCCTAAAGATATGGACCTAGATCAAGAACAGGACTTGAACTCAGCAAGGCATATATCAGCAGTTAAGAGATAAGTGAGAATTCTAAGACACTGGAGCAATCAAGCACACTAGTCCCAAGGGATCAAAAGACATCTTGATTTTATGATCTCTCTTTGTGCCAAGTTGAAAGATTTGCTTTATGTCAGTTACAGAGAGAATTTAGCTCTCCTGATTTTCAGCTCGGTGTCATGAGCATAGTTTCACTGCAGGTCACGGACAGCAATGTCCTTGAACCTATACAGCAGTCATTGAACCTCCTTCTGAAGGCCCAGTTTTCTTTTGAGTAATAAAGGAAGCTTTCTGCTGTATTATTTTTTTCCTTCTGGTTTCTTGCCCTACCTTCACTCACAGGTGGAAAAAGTTACAGCCTACAGATAATCAATAACAAATCCTTCTGTTGGTATTAATTTGGAGATGGCTTTCAGTTATTCTTTTTGAAAGGTAAAATAAAAAGTGGGTAACGGAGACGAAGACCAGGTTAGGCTGTGCAAGATGTTGAACTTCATTAAGATTAAAACTTGAGCATCACCTACCACTACTCACATTGCCATTTCCTGGAGACTGGAAAAGAAGGGTGTGTTTTGATCTGTGTATATCACCCACTTCTGAAATAGCTTGAGCTGTGGGCTGTGTTGACAACCACAGCTATCCTGATGAACCTCTATCTTGAACACCTACAGATGGAATGAACGCCCCTTCAAAGACTCAGGAAAGGAAAAAAAACCCACACTGTACTGACAGAGATGTGATTGTATGGGGATACAAACCTTGGTTTAAAACAGCAGGCAGTTCATCAGGGCTTCACATTAACTTTGGGGACTGGTGAGTAGCCAAAATACCCCATTTACCCCCTGGCACAGAAGCCACTCTGTGTTCAAGAGGTGTTTGTGGTTCCACTTTCTGCTGTTCATTGCAGCTCTCTTTGTGAGCTTTCTAACTCTTAGTAAGAGATAACAGATTAAGCCAAGTGCAGAGATAATGAAATATAAATTAGTAGGTTTGCCAGCCTTTATCCACAGCACTGTCAGAGTGTATTATCTGGTATATCTAGTTCAGAGCAGTCAGTTAAATTTCCCCTTATCAGAAACTGAGTGTGAAGTGTGGTAATGTTGCTAAGTGCAGAACAAAAATCTCTCTTTTTTTGCATCCCATGACTGCTCCAGGCAACATTCTTGGAAACCTCTGAGTAGGAAGGAAAAGAAGACCCTGAGATATATACACTGTGACAAGCCAGGAGGCTAAGCTCCACCGGTAAACCGTCCTGTGAGCGGCAGTCGCCTGTGGCTGTGACATTACCACACTTTGCTCAGCTTCAGAAAGGGAAATTTAACTGACGACTGCTATGAACTGAAGCCACAGCCTAAACCAGATAATACACCCTGACAATACTGTCAGGCAAAAAAGGCTGTGTTCCCATTGATTTCATCGCATTGGAGACATATTACCCAGGGCTGTGTATGTTTGAGGGTATATGTGAACACTGTGGGAATATCAAAGGGAAAGACACACTGATTTGGGCAGAAACAGACCTTGCAGAGATAAATCCCCAAAGTGCACTGACTGAAACATATATTATTTGGCGAAGCAGGCATGGCAAAGATATTGATTGTAATTATAACTTAATCCTCAATCTACATCTGATGCACCCTGCTGGGTTTGTTTAAAGGAGAGCAAAGCAGGGAAAATAACATTTCTTGCATCTCTGAGTTGCTTCTGAAGGATAGGAAGTCCAGTTTGTTTGCATTTCCAGCAACAAACTTCAATAACAGACAAAATTCAAAAGGTTTAAGAGCTTGAGTTCAGCACAAAAATGATCCAAGTTTCTTTTAATCTATTGGGCCTTGGACTACAGATGCTGCATAAACTGATTTTGTATATATCTAGTGTTGCAACGTATATTCTCAAAGAATTAAGAGTTTTGAAACAAAACTAGCGCTCATACTTTATAACATTGTCCAGACTCTATTCATTTGTTCTACAAGAAAATTTCTCAGAACTTGAAAGAAGTTGGTACTCAATTTCCACATTTTCACTAATGTTTGTTCACTTTTACCTGGTACTTGTCCCCTTGAAACTGTAGACCTCAATGACTGTAGTAAAATACTACTTCTTAAATTCGTATTACTTCATTGATGTCCACATTTTCTTTAGCTTAAGAAGCAGAAGAAAAATGTTAATAATCCCTTTTCTTTTTTCTCCTTGTTCTGGCCAGAGATTTAGAATATAAGTGGGGAAGGAAAGCTGGAAATGTATGGTTTAGAATCTGAAGAAGCTGTTCTGTCATAGAAATATCAGGGGGTGCAGATGAGCAAGTCTTACTGTTTCAAGGAATCTTGATCTGTAGATCAGGTCTATTGGACTGCTGGTGTCAACTTTTGCTTGAGGACTTCATTGGGAACTTCTGGGTGGTAGATTATGAAACTTTCTCTGTTTGCAGTGATAATCACATTAAATTTCCATCCTTCTTCAACAACATCTATTGCAAAATTGGAATGAGCATGTCATGAACAGCTGAGATTCTCCTAAGACAATCAAAAGAAGATTACCAAGTTTCATTACTTTTAACTTTTGCTTATCAATGTAGGGTATCCTTTGAAAAAAGGAAGAGGAAGGGGAAAGTCATTGGGCAAACAAATTATTTTTTTATTGCACTTTTTATAATGGGAGCATTTATAAAAAATATAAAGCCGGAAATAACAGCCTCATAACTTCATATAAAAGATGTATTTGATATCTTTGTAATTAACTCTTAATTTTACTAGTGAGCTCTCTAGATGCATACACTGCCTTTAACTCCTTTGTAAGAATTCAACAGCTCCAACAACAGCACTCTACAAAAGCCATAAATTAGGTTCCAAGACAGACTCATGTTTCATTTGAAATGCTTCATGCTGGTCTGCAGCTTCTAAATTAGCATGAAATAGCACCAGAGGAAACAGAGGGATTCTCCTGCATTGTACAAAGGGCTATGTGAACTTCTGAAATGCCTGAGATCTCATTACTGACAACATTTTGACCTCAGAGTTTTCATGTGCTGACCTGGAGGCTGCCTTTGGAAGTTGAAATGCAGATTCCCCATTCAGCATGACTGCATGGGTTTATCAAGCCAGATGATTTTTTCAAATGCAAAGCAACAGTATGTGGCTTCCAAAAATGAGGAAAAGTAATTTAAAATCATAGATATGAAAGTAGGATGAATAAGCGATCAGCTAGGAAAAAGGCACGCAGAATACAGTCCTTTTTAGGGTGCTTTTGGTAAGCTTTTATGTTTTGTTGCTAAGCCTGTTGAATCCCATCTAGAGTTCTGGGATTAAAAGCTCTACAGCAGCTTAAAGTCCCAAACAGAAAGCAGAGAAAGAGCAAGAGCTACTCGTCTTCTGAAGCTACCTCTTGTTACTCCTGTGACCCAGTTTTATTTGGAATGCTACTCCACAGCAAGAAAGAAAAGAAAAGAAAACAAAACAAACCAACACATTTGAGACAAGGCAATAGAGAAAATACTAAGGAAAACTATTCTGTTCAGTTGTAAAAGAAACAACATATAACGTTCTAGTGCTGTTAAAGCTAAAGAGAGAGTCACTGCAAATGTCAAGAGAGCCAGAGATTCACAACAATAGAAAACTTTTAAAAATTTGGACTCGTTATTTTAAAAGAGACTTTCAGCCAAAGTTTGTGGAATAGTACTGTATGCTTGCTTTTTAGGTCCCAGGAAAGACTAAGTAGTTTGGAAGAAACTGCCATATGAAGGAAGGTTGAGAAAACTGTTTGTTCAGCCTTGAGAAGCCTCAGAGGAGACCTTATTACTATGTACCAGTACATAAAAGATGGATATCAAGAAGATGGAGTCTTCATTTTGACAAGGAGTAACATAGGAAAGACAAGGGGCAATGGGTACAAGTTACTTATGTGGAAGAATCCAACTGGACTCCAGAAGAAAAAATTTAACCATGAGAATGATTAGATAATGGAATCATCTCCTAAGTGAAGTGGTGGATTCACCTACAGTGGCTAGACACTTTTAAGACTTAGCTTGACAGGGCCACCTCATTTTT
>JAOEGS010019440.1:0-75836 GCA_025447755.1 Corythornis vintsioides | reverse complement strand
CTTCCCCCCGTCCCCCCTCAGCCCAGGGAGAAATGTCACCCCCGTCAGACCCCGGGCTGGCAGCTCCCAGCCACGGCTGCTCTGCTGAGCCACATATCCAGCTACAACCTTCTGGTTGCTGGGGTGAAAGGGCCTCTTTATCTCCGCGGGGAGAGGCAGATGAATCCTGGGCTCAAATAAGGGACTTGCCTCTTTTTTTTTTAGTTCCCCTGCCATCCAAGGGCTCTTTATTATGTCTTTTAATTCTCAGCTGTGAGTGGGAGGGAGCAATAAGGCCAGAGAAATGGTGGAGGTAGGGGGGGGAAGCCCCTCACAGTGGGGAAAGGCCCCAGCCACCGGTGTGTGAAAAGGGAAAGCAGCACAGGGATTAAAAATGTCAACTTCATGGGAAGCTCTTGGCATTTAATAGCTTCACTTGATCGCTGCGAGGCAGTGATGTCCAGCACCCTAAGGGCATCCCTTGGAGGAGTGATGCCTCTTCCAGGAGCTCTCATGATCCAGGATGGTGAGCAAGAGCTATGGAAGCTGGGCTGGTATGACTTAAGAGCAGGTTGTTGGGTTGCTGGCTCATCCTTTGTCTTCTGACATAGCTGAGCTTCCCTCCATCCACGCTTGTTAGTGGCAGCAGTGCTGCTGGATGCTGGCTGCAGTGCTTTCTTGGCTCTGCTCATGCTTGCTGGGGGAACTGAGGCCTTTGAGAGCATGAGCACTCTAATTTCATCCTCTCAGTGTAGCTCTGATGCTGTCTGCTACCTGTGCAGTCAGGGCTGCTGGAGGAATTTGTGCTCTGGTAGGGATCTCATCAATGTTTTGGCTGATTGGGCTAATAACTATTCTTGGATTCCTCCCTTGTTTCCAGCACTCACATGCTATACCCACCAGCACCCAAACTGTGCTCTGTTTCTCACCCAGATTACCTCCCATGTCCCTCTGGATGTGTCTTGGGGAGAGGAAGAAGCTCCCATCAAAAAAGGGCTGTTGGAACAATTGAATTAACTCTGAGAGCCTAGATGGCTGTTTGCTTTTCCTTTGATGACAGGGTGATGAAGATGAAACGAGTGGAGCTTTCCCAGAGTGACTGGCTGACTGGTAAAGAGCCTTCCCAGCCATGTACTTCATCACTATCTCAAAAAGCAACGTGCTTTTATTGAACCAAGTCTGCTCTGGGCTCCTTACACTCCATCAAGCTGTATTAAGCCTTTGCTTTTGTCCATGCAGGAGAATTCTAATCAACTAGCTTCTGGCTGTCCCTTTTGACAGCCAAAACAGCTCCTTGCACCTTTCTGGAGCAATATTTACATGGGTCTCCAAAGCAGCATCTGAAAATGCCCCATCCCTCGAGGCAGGCACTCAAAAGGGCATTTGGTGATGTCCCTGTCACCACCTGCGTGGAAAAACAGGATTCAGGGCCTGTCCCCATCCCTTGGCTCTCTCCTGTCTGGAGGAAAGCAGCGTCCAGGGTATAAATAGGTATGATTCTGTTTAAGGAATCTTCACCCAGTATGGTCCACAACAAAAATAACCTGCTTCACCTGAAGCCCCAGGGCTGTGTGGGAAGAGTGTATTAAAGTGCATCACACTTCCAGAGCTTGAAAATAAACCCCAGAGACGTCCATTTCCTCACGTTCCTTTCCCCAACAGGCTGCACATTTCCAAGCCAAGAGTTGTCACTGACCTCTCCTATTTCTCCTGGTCGCTTCTGTCCTGAGATTGGAACGGGGCCCCAGGCACAAGGGGGTTGAACACACTCCTGTGCCTGAGCTCCTGGTTTGAGCAGCAAGCCAGAGAGCTGGGCAGGGGTGGCAGGGGCTGTGGGAAGGTGGGTGTAGCTCCAGTGTGGTGAGATCCTGGCTGGGAGCCTCAGCCAGAAGGATCCTGGTCAAGTTGGAGAGTGGTGTAGGCAAGGGCCCCCTGCTTCTGGGAGGTGGGCAGACAAGGGCTGAGGGTGGTTGTGGAGTGCTGTGGATAGGAAGGAAAAAGTGAGATTGAATGGAGGGAAGGGGATTGAAAGCTACTTGTTTATTGTGTATGGAGAGGAAAGTTTGATCTACGTTTGGTCTGTAGATTGTATTGTCCTTAAGAAGAAGTTCATCTTTCTTCTTGGCAGCAGCTGCATTAGCCTGGAGTGTGGCACAAGCACTGGCATAGAAGAGGGCCCTGGGAGGTTTTGCAATCACATCTCTCTGGAGCCTTCCAGGGGTGGGAAAACTTCAGAAGGACCCAATTTTCTGATGCAAAATGAGAAAGCAGTTGCAGTAGGGGAAGAAATCCCTTGGGAAAGAATCAGGGATGGCTCCATATGAACAAATCCCTCCCAGCTCTGTGCAGAATTCTGTCCAGAGCTCCAGCTCTGAATCCACAGGTGCTGAGAGCCTGGAGGTCCCTGTCAGCATTGCGACAGCAGAGAGCAGCCTCCTGGAGCAGCCTCCAGCTCCCAAAGAAGTTGGCAAGTGAAATGAAAACTGCCTGAGATTTGTGCTCATGGGTCCCCGGTCACAGGTGGAGACACCTCCCTTGGCTCTCAACATTTTGGAAGGAGCACAGCCCTTCAGGTGTTCTTTTTCTGGGGGAAGGGAATCAATGTAGTGGAAACTGGTATCTCCTGAAATCATATGCCAGGCTCTGTCTACCCAAAGCAGACTTGCCAGCCCAGAGGATGATGCCCAGCTGCTGCGGACGGGGTTGGGGGCAGATGGGGCACGAACAAGCCATGTCCAGGAGTGGTTTCTCCAAAATAGGTTTGGGCAGAGATGATGGGTGTGCAGGGATGGGTGGGCAGAGATGATGGGTGGGCAGGGATGGGTGTGCAGAGATGGGTGGGCAGAGATGATGGGTGTGCAGGGATGGGTGTGCAGAGATGGGTGGGCAGAGATGATGGATGTGCACCCTGGCTGTGTCCTGCTTGCTGGAGCCACAAGAGGGAGCAGTGGAGCGGTCCCCTCAGCTCCTCCCCGTGCGCAGCGGAGGCAGCAGATGGTGCTGTTGTCTCAGCCACCGCACAGCCTGCGGGGGACAAGGACAGGCCACCGTGGGGACCCCGGCGCACCCCGCCATGCCACCACGGTGTCCTGCAAGCCAGAGCTCTGTGCAGGACAGGGCACAGCTCCTGGGTGGAGGCTTCTCCCGAATTTGAGCCCCTTTCCAGCCCTGTTTCTGGGTGATCCCAAGGCTCTGCCTGGTTTTCCTCAGGATCTGAAAGAGACAGGTGCTGAGAAGTCCCGAGATAATGTCATGGAATTGTTTTGGTGGAAAGAAACCTTTAAGATCGAGTCCAACCATTAAACCCAGCTGCACCACCAACCCATGTCCCTCAGCATCTCCATGGGGGACTTTGAAACCCCTCCAGGGATTCTGGGGACTCCACCCCTGCCACAGGGCAGGAGGGTCTGTGTCCCTGTGGGTCACAGCATTCATAAGGGGTCTAACAAGTCTGCAGAGACATGAAGCTCATGGAGACAGGTCCTAGGGCTGGGGAGATGAGGAAATTAGAGAGGCATTTGTTGGTGTCCCCATCCACAGCAGCTCTGCCAGGTGCTGGCCATGCTGCATCCAGAGCACCCTCAGTCACGCTTGTGAGCTTGGGCTTGGAGAGAGTTTTTCCCATGCAAAATTCCCTGGAACTGGTAGGTTCCCAGAGAGGGCTTTGATTTCAGTGTATTGGCATTTTCTGATGAGAAACCATCTCACCGGAAAATTCCCCAGCAGCAGAGAAACTCCCTGGTGTGTCAGGGGAGGGATCCAGTGAAACATGGCAGGAATTTAATACCAGCAGAGCCCTGAGTCTGGAGGCTCTGGGTGAAGAAAGACCAAATGTAGCCAGCACAGCTTGGGGAGAGAAGAGAGTCCTGCAGTGGAGCAGCCTGGCTCTCTGCAGCCTCCTGCCCCCTCGGAGTGTTTTCCGTGTCACTGCTGTCTGTGCAGGCAGGGGGTGCAGTGTGCAAGTTTTGCAGCCCCAGACAGGACCTGTTAGATGTCTGGAGGCAGTGGGAGCTCCAGGCAGTTCATCCTGCCTTTGGGAGGGGTGTGGAGCTGAAGGAGGACCCTGCAATCTGAGTAACAGGAGAAAGCAAGGTGAGCAAGTTACCTGCTCTTGACCAGGACTGAGTTATGGTGGTTGCTTATCCCCGGCCAACCCTTGTCCTGTGGCTCAACCAGGCTGGAGGCAATCTCTGTGCTGTGGAGACAGCTCTTCTGCTTTCACTTTGGCTTTCCTCTAGAACAACAGCAGTAGTTCTCTGTTGGACGTGCCCCCTGCTCCCCAGCTGCTGCCTGCTGCTCTCAGGAAGGTTTCAGCCCTGCCCATGCAATGCTGGTGGAGCTGACACCTTAGAAGCAATCACAGGAGAGACCTGAAAGCACAGTTAGGTTATTTAACCCACCTCTTGTTGCCCAGGGGCTCCTCTTCCTACACCAAGCTAGATTCTACCTGGCAGACTCCAGCCAGGAATCTTCTCCAGGGCTTTGTCCAGTCTGCTTTTGAATGACTCCCCAGAGAGGGCTTTCAGCAGCCCTGGTGGGGTGATGTACCCCAGCCTGCTAGATCCCTGGTGCCAAGAGTGCCTCCCTTGCCTGGCAGGTACTTCATCTGGGCTTGAAGGCTTCCTTTGCTCTGCTTGTTTTCCTGGTGGTTGTCTCTCCAGAAGAGGTTAACGAGTCCCTTTGTGAGGCCTGCACTTCTCCCATGTTATGTCTGGAAGTTTGCTCTGTTTTTTTGGCTAGAGGGGCCCTGGGTCTGGAAGCTGAGAGGCTTTTATGGGAACCCAAGTCCCCTTTTGACACGACTTCCTTGTGCTTGAATTTCAGGTTGAGTTACAGATGTGAACATTTTCTGGTTGGATATCTTTCATTGTCAAAGGGGATTAGGGCAGTGATTATTTACATGCACCTCTATTACACAGAGTCTGTTTCTTTTCTTTTTCCCTTTTTCTCCCCCCCACCCCATGTAATTCTACATAATATGTAAACAGTGAGTGAAGCAGCCCCATGGATGGGGGAGAGGGAGTGAAGGAGGCTCCTGCTGTGCACTCTGGAATGGGTAGATGGAGATCTCTGAGCTGGGAGCTGTCTGTTGGGCTGATGATGCTTCAAGGAGAGCATCCTTTGCCTTCCACACATGGACACAGTTGCCCAAGCAGCCAGGTTCATCCCAGGGCATCACCTTTCTCCAGCCCTTTGGAGCTGGTTGTGGTGGGAGGTGGAATGGTTGGCACGATGGCCGCTGGTTTGATCTAGGGCAGCTCCTCAGGAGCTTTGGCCATTCCCCAAGAAATTGGGAATTTTGGTTTTTGTTTTTTTCTTTTTTAACCCAACATGCATGAGTTTTAAAAGGGATTTTTGATAGAAGTCCCATTTACTTCTTTATTTGGCTTGGGAGACTGCAGTGGAACAGATTTCTTTACATATCCTTGAGTGTTATTTGATTAAGGTTATGCCTGCTAATAAACACTCACAGTCTATTCTCCTTCCTCACCACTTGCAGTTCAGGGTGACTGTTGCCTGCGTGGGACTACACCTCTTTATACCTGTGTGAGGGGCCAGAGGGTTGATTCTGCTCCCTTTTCATCGGTTCCCTGGTGTACTGCTCACTTCTGATCTAGCCCAGCTTTATAATCTAAGAGAAAGTAGAAATGGGAGGAGTGCCACGAGTGAGTCTGGCACAATAACCAGTTTACTTCCTTTTCCTTCACTTTGCCATTTACAATCACACGAGTTCTTCTATAAAACAGCTATGAGAAAAGCAGACATTGCCCAGGAGTAACAAAACTCAAAGCTGTGGAGTCCATCTGACAAAAACCAAAGCCTTGTTTTGCAGTGTGGGAGAAAGAAGGAGGTTCTGCTTGGAAGGACAGAAAGTAGGGACCCCAGAAGACTCTGTCCTACCCGTCCTCTAGCAACTGAACCTATTTCTTTGTACAGTTTCTTCTGCTATGTGAGAAAATATTTTTCTGTTTTCAGGAAGGAAAGCAGAGGAAGTGATACAGACACCCCAGCTACCCAGCATCACCACAACTGTGGCAGGAGATCATAGCCAGTGCTCAGAGAAGCCTGGCAAGTGAACTGCAGCCAAAGCCCGTGATCCACAGCCTAAGGAGAGAGCTGGTTAGGCTCACAGAGGGATATGTAGATGGTCTGGAGATGAAAGAAGCAGAGACTCAGGAGCCTGCCTGCACTCACTGACATCTGGGGCGTAATCAGGGTGCTGCAGAAGTTGAAAAAATGGTGAGTATGCCACAGGCAGTGAAATAAAAATGTGCTGGGAGGTACCCAGAATGTAAACTCCATGTAAATGGAACTTGGCTGTGCACTGAAAACACTGATGGCCATTTACAAACCCATGCAGAGCTCCCTGTGTGCACCAGGCCTTCCTGCTCCCCTTCTCCCCAAAGGCTGGGGGTTGTTCCTGCACGTGAGGCACAGTTTCTCCATCACAGCCATAACTGTGCTGTGCAGGGCACTCATGAAAAGCTGTGTGGGCTGGTCCCTAATTACAACCATCAGTTTAGCTGTCAGAGGGAGCCTCAGCCTCAGTTGTTTCCTTATTAGACTTTGGGCCTTGATGAGCTGCAATCAGGCATGAAAGGGTGAGCAGAGCCAGGGAGGTCTCCACTCCCCCACTGAGCTCAAGGGGGCTTTAGTCCTAGACCTGGTTTCTCAGGTTCAGGGCTTTACCTACTGCACTGCAGGGAGGGAGCTGGGAGCAGGGAGAGAAGGGAGGAGGAGAGCTCCACGGGGCATGTGATTGCCTTGGGCACAACCAACCATCTTGCCACACACCTACAGTTGCTGCTGGCATTTTGGGGTCCTTGTCACTGTTCTGAAGGCAAGAAGCCATTGCCTTCCACTTGTGCCACCTGCATAAAAGCTTCAGGATTTGCAGCTCTATACGTTTGGTTTCAATAGAAATGTTATACAGGGATGAGCCCAAGCCCCAGTGTCTTTCAGGCACATCTGGATTTTGAAGTGCCCCAAAGGATGATGTTGAGGGACTATTTCTCCACACAGTGGTCCCTTTAAATTTCACACTAGACCCAGTGGAAAACAGACATGCAGATGGTGGGTTTTAATGACAACAGCACTGGTTTATTTGAACTAGGGTCTTTATGGGGAGATGTGTTTGTTTTCTCAGACCACACATTATTAACTAATCCCTAGACTTTGTTTTATGGGCTCTCTGTGAGCAACTTCCCACTTTTCACCCCTTTCCTCTGTCGAAATGTCTTTGGCTCCATGGTTGTGTGTAAGGCATCCTAGACTGCTGCTGCTCAGGGTAGATTTCCACTCAGCAGTCCTGCCACAGCTGCAGATCCCCTTTCTAACTGGGAAATTCAGACTGGGAATTTCCTTGTGCACTTCGGAAACGTCCAGCTAGAGTCACTGTGCATCCTACTCCCTTGTGGGTTGGAGATGTAATAATATTTATTTTATCTTCCTCATGTATTGGCCCCAATTCTTACTCCACAGCCCAGGTCTGTCTCCTTTTCCCAGCTTCTCTTCCAGGACAAGTCTGTCACTTGCTGTGTGGCTCTACCAGGAGGGAAGAGCCCAAAGTGAAGGTTTGCCCAAAAGTCATGTCTGGGGCTCCAAGAGACCTGCTCTAGCTGCAGATGTCCCTGCTCAGTGCAGAGGGTTGGACTAGAGGGGCTTTGAAGGTCCCTTCCAACCCAAACCAGTCTGTGATTCTATGAAACACAAGACCCTCTTCTGAACTGTTGGGCCAGCTTAAACCACAAGAACAGGCTTTAGGCTTCTTGCTTTTTTCCTTTGTGGATTCAAGAAACCTTGAAACAAGCAACTGCATTTTGGCTGTGGTGGCTGCAAGTGCTGCTGGGCAAAGCCAAGGGGTAGGGGGTGGGATCTGGGGCAATGGCTTCTCCTCTCCAGCTTTCCCACCTGTGTGTTCTGTGGCAGACCTTCTCTGATCCCTTCCAGCCTTCCCAGGACAAGCAGAGAGCTGCAGTGAGACAGGCTGTTCTGGAAGGATGGCAGAGGTCAGGATTTGGGGGGGGTGTCTCTGTTCTGTAGCCCCACGCAGCTGTTAATCACCCAAATCTCTCTGGCTCCCAGCAGCTGTCTGGTGTTTATCTTCTCCTCCATATCTCCTGGCCAGCCCAGGGAGCCCAGGCTGTGCAGCCAAGCCAAACACAGAGGGAAGGGAGAGAATTTGCACACGAGGGTGTGCCCGAGGACAGTGGGTGCACGTGCAGATGCCCGTGGGCTGTGTTTGTGTCCCACTGCCCTGGCAGGAAGGGCACCCTGGGGGGGTTTGTTTGCAACCAGTGTGTTGACACACAGGAGAAGGGAAGCCTGGTGTGCCTGAGCAGCACAGGTGGGTTAGGTGTTTGCTGACATGTGTGGCTGGGGCTCAGATAACATCTGCACAGCTGTTTCCTGGGATTTCTCTGAAATGGTTTGAGTGGGAAGGGACCTTTAAATGTCATGTCATCCAACCCCCCTGCACTGAGCAGGGACATCTGCAGCTAGAGCAGGTTGCTCAAAGCCCTATCCAATCTCACTGGAATGGTGTCAGGGATGGGGCATCGACCACCTCTCCGGGCAGCCTGGGCCAGGCTCTCCCCACCCTCATCTTATGAAGCATTTTAGATCATGTGGAATAAACCAGAGCTGCCCAGTTCTTCCAGTATCAGCCACTGAGGCTTTAAAGTGGCTCTGAAGGCAGTTCCCTGGGTCACCTGTAACTGTTTGGGATACAAGGAAGAGGGCAAACAAACTGTCCCACCTGCTGAAGAGAAGGAGGCTAACCTTGTGGCTCCAATTAACCTATCCTCACTAGGGGGTGAGGGCAAGGACTTTATATATATCAGGCTGAGCCTTTCAGGGGAGGAAGGAGCTCCCTTGGTGTGTTTGATGTCTTCTCTGTGGTAAGAAGGAGATTAAAGACTTGAGGAGTAGCAAGGAGGATGTGTGTTATACCCTGATTTTTCTGAAGATTTATTCTTTGCTTTTTCCTTTTTTTCCAGGTGCTTTCTACAGAAAGAACTAGTCAGAGCTCCCATGTGGAGAAAGTCCTGCCTGGGCCTGAGTTGCTGCTTGTGTGATAAGGTAGGATTTGAGTGAACTTCTGGGGTGGTGGCACCCAACTGGAGTTTTGTTTTTCATGGAATGTCAGCTGTGAGTGTCCAGTGAAGCACAAGGTTGTGCTGCTGAATCTTGAGGAGCTTCAAGCTGCAGTGTTTGTGGTTTTTATTTACGTAGCAGTTGGTTGTAAATTTCATGTTGTTTTGGGAAGAATGCGTGAGGTCCTGCTTGCTGCTGACTCTGTCCCGGGGCTCCAAAGGTTGTGAGGCACTGGGGGTTTCACAAACTGTGCCTGTGACTTTCCTGAGCTCTTGCTGCTTCTTCCCCTGAGCTGCTGAGGGGCAGCTGTACAGGCTGAGCCCCAGAGCTGGCTTTGGGAGGCTGTGTCTGGTAGGTGGGAAGCTGGAGGCTCGTGCTGAGCTGTGTGTTGGGCTGTGTGAGGCAGAGTGAGGGGGTGTGCATTTGCTTATCCCTGCTTTGCCTCTTGCTGCCTGAGTACAGTGAGTGCCTTGCACAGATTGTGCAACAAAGGCCAGGGCTTCTTCCAAAGCCATTTGGCTTTCTTGGCTCTGAATGCCCAGCTTTCCTTCAGGTCCAACTCTGGTATTTATCAATTAACTTGCTGCAGATCCTGGGAACTGCCCCAGCTGTCCTTCCTTCAGCCTCCAGCACCCACTTCCTTCTGCCTTACCTCATCCTGCTGCTGCTGTCCCACAGGGAGCCCGGGGCTGCAGCAGCCTGTACATCTGTCCTGTCTTCTGTGCACACTGCAAAGCCTCAGAGGATAAAGGAATGGGAGAGCAAGAAGCCAGTAGCCCAGGAGTAGTGTTTAGGCAGAAACACACAGCATTATGCACCTGGAGTGAGCTGGTGGTGTGGGAAGAAGCAGTGCAGGGAGCTGGGGATGAAGTGAGGGCAGGGAGCTGTCAGGGTGCTGCTGCTGGGGCCATGGTGAAGAAAAGCAATGGCAGGAGGAAGGTTGTAGCAGCTCCTGTTCTCACCAAAGCTGAGAAGCCCTTGGGCTCTCCTGGAGCCTTTGCTGTAGGTGAGAGGCTTCTCCAAAGGGAGAGAGCAGCTTGCTGGAAGGCAGAGGACAGGAAGGGAGGAGTTCTTCTGGACCAGACTCTCTAACCAGTCAGCTGTTTCTTAATGCACAGGGAGGATGTGGGAGCCTGTGGCTTTGCTGAAGTGTATGTGCAGTGATTGCTCCTCCTGAAGAGCCAAGAGCCTCTTGAACAGTGGAGGTGCAGCCCCTTCCTCTCCCCCATGAGCCACTGGGTTTAAGTTGCAGCCAGGGAGGGGCAGGGTGTTTGGGATGGCCACCCACCAGGGTTAATGGGCTGCCCTGCAGAGGGGAGTAAAGGTGGGGAGGGTTCAGTGCTGGAGAAACACTCTGCACTGAAACACCACTGTGCATTAGGGAGATGATGGTGGAAACAGCTCAGGAGGCATCTTGATGGCAGGCCCAGCCTGGAGCTGTGTCTGCTCTGGGTTGGTTTGGGGTTTTATTTTTGCAACCTTATTTCCAGCTTTGTAATGGGGAGCACAACCTCTGGCTTGGCTTCACCAGACCTGCCTGCAGCAAAGCTAAGCTGGGCTGACAGACTGGGGGGTCTGCTCTTTGTACAGAGCTAGCACAGCCTGAGGAAGGTGTGGAGGTATTTCTGAAGAGTCCTGATGCTCAGGATGTATCTGAGCACTGGTGGGGCTGGTGAAGGTGCTGCAGACAGAGTGGTGTGTTAGCCTGGCCCCCTTCCCACCCCAGACTAGAGAACCACCTAAAATCCTGGAGGGAAATCCCCAGGCTTCTGTGTCTTGATCTTGTGTCTCTGTCAGGAGAGTGGCCTGATGCTGCTGCTGAGACAGCCTCTGCCAGCCAGGGAGCAGGGGGAAGGTGGAAGGATGACATTATCCCCTGGTGATGGCTTCAAACTGAAGTCATCTGCACGTTCCCATCCTGCCTGCTGCAAACAGAGGGGCTGGGCATGGTGCTTGGGCACTGGCATGAATGTTTTTTGTCAGCTAGCTTCCCTCCCTTGTTCTCTTAGGGAGGACAAGCCAGAGGAGCAGCCCAGCTGCTGACAGTGGGGGTCCTGTGGATGTTTGTGTCTCAAAATCCCACATTCCTTGCTGACCTGTTGAGTTTGTGATGTTCCTGGTCCCTGTGTGTTCAGGGAGCAGACACTCTGCTCCTCTCCATCCTCTCAACACCCCTTTGCTGAAGACATTTGATAGCCCACTGTGCAAATCACTGGGGGAAGATGAGGTGCTTCCCACAAACACAGGGGCATTGCTGCCTGCCTGCTTGTGCTCTGATGTGAACAGAATGCTGTTTTCAGATGAGGTTGGGGGATTTTGCTGCAGGAGACAGGAGCTCCCTGGAGTTAAAGGGCTGGAGAAGTAAAGAAGGGGCTTCTGCCTTTGAGTCCAGTTTGCAGGATGCTGAGTTGGGCAACTCTTGCAAGCAGGACCTATATAGAAATGTGTAGGGTCCAGGCACACAGCTCACCTTCCTGCAGTCCCATCAGCTTCAGTTTCATGAGCACCATGCTCTGGTTTTCATGAACACCAGCTCTGCTGGTGCCTGGAGGGAGGGGGACTTCACACTGGAGTCCATTGGCACCAGTCAGGATGGGGATCACTTCCACTGACCTGAGCTGCATTCAAAACAATCACTTAGGTGTGAAAAAATCCACTCCCTGGGCTCTCTAGTCCCCACCCAGGGTATTTTTTAAATATCCTTAATGAGCTGTCAGTTTGGCCAGGGTTCACTTGGCAGGTTCAGGATGGTGGTAACAGTGAGACCACGATGTCCAGGCAGAGCAAAAGGAGTGAGGGGCTTTCTGCTGGTTCCCCCAGCCCTCCCTTGTTCAGCCTGTAGCTGTTTGGAGTCCTGCACTGGTTTCCCACAGCTGGCCCAGTTATCCTGATCCTGTTGCTCTGTGCTGCACAGAGCTGGGGGGACTTGGCAACCCAGCAGCTGTCCTGGAGCCTGAGCCATGAATGAGCTCAGAGGGGGAAGGAGAGAGGCTTGGATGGTAGAAACTGTATTTATAGTGGCTTTTTTTTCCTCCAAGTGAGAGGCTGACAGCGTTGACTGGATCCAGGCACAGCCTGAGCAGGTGCTGTGTGAGCTGTGCCCTTCCTTCCATGTTCCTCCTCCCCTGGCTGTGCACAGACCCTCCTGCAGCACTCAGGCTGAGGAATGGCCACAAGAAACACCTCCAAGCAGCCTGGGCCTGACCCATTGCTGCAGCGCTGGGCTGTGGGCACAGCTCACACCTACCCTGGGCCCTCACATGGAGCTCTGCCAATGGGGGTTTGCAGCAGGTCTTGGCTTCTTTCACTCTGATGCCCCACACAGAGCCCTTTTTATTGCTGAGCTGTACTTTCAGAGCAGCAAAGCAACCTCCTGATGCTTTGCCTTATGGATCATCTCTGTGGCTTATACTACAGATCCTAAATAGCAGAGCAGCACCTTTCTTTTGACCTGGTGCCTCTTGGCAGCATCCTTCTGTCCCTTGGGATCAGCCTGTGTCTCTTATCTCACTCTGCTGTGATGTTCTGAGGATATTCCTCACCGTGTCCAAGGCAAGGTTGAGCTTTTCAACCCCTGTTCCATCCTCCAGTGTGTTTCTAGAGCTGATGTGGTGTGAGCTGTGTGTGAACTGGTTGAACTCAACAAACATAGTGACACACCCCCCCCCCCCCAGTAAAACATGGTTTGCAAACCATGGTTTGCTCCTCGAGTGGCAAGAGTCTGGCCAAGCAGCCCAGGCTGCTGCTTTGACAGAGCTCCTCTTGCAGTAGGTTGCTGTCTCTATGACCCAGGGCACGTTGGCTTTGCTGGAGGGTACTGGGGGTTTCACTTGATCTGCAGTCACCTTGGGACCCCTTGGAGATGTTGATGATGTGTGGCAGGATGATCTCCAGTACACAGCGTGCGAATGGTGGAAAAGGCTGAAACCCAAACTCCTGTGAGGCTCTGTGTGCTCTGAGCTTTAATACAGAAGAAAATGAGGGGCTGCTTTTTGTCCTTCTAGCTAGGGGCCGTGTCAGTGCATCTGCATTATCCTTCTGCTCTTGCCCTTTCCTAGCAAGCTTGGTTTCCCTGATACCTGATAAGAGTTCCTAGCTGTGTGCAGACATGAAGTTGGCTGCTCTGCCTTCAAGGAATTGGAGAATTTTTAGGGCTGGAAGAAACTTTTTAAGATCATCAGTGCAACTGTTAACCCAGCACTGCTAGGTCACTATTAACTGTGTCCCCTCAGCACTAAGGCTTTGAAACTCCTCCAGGGGTCATGGGGACTCCACCCCTGCCCTGGGCAGCCTGGACAGTCCTGGAGTGTAAGAAATTGTTCCTCAGCTCCAACCTAAACCTCCCCTGGGGCAACTTGAGGCCAGTTCCCCTTGTCCTGTCCCTTGGGAGCAGAGCCCAACCCCCCCTGGCTCCAGCCTCCTGCCAGGAGCTGCCAGAGCCAGAAGGTCTCCCCTGAGCCTTCTTTTTTCCAGGTTCAACAATCCCAGGTCTCACAGATACTCCTCCCCACACTCCTGCTCCAGACCCTTCCCCAGCTTCATTGCCCTTCTCTGGCCACACTCCAGCCCCTCAGTCCCCTTCTGGGGCCCCAAACTAAACCCAGGATTCAAGGGGCGACCTCCCCAGTGCAGGGGGATGATCCCTGACCTGGTCCTACTGACCACCCTGGTGCTGATCCAAGCCAGGATGCTGGTGGCCTTCTTGGCCACCTGGGCACACACTGGCTTGTTCAACTGGCTACTGACCAGCACCCCCAGGTCCTTTTCTACCAGGCAGCTTTCATCTTACACAAGGGCATCTGGAAAGCTCTCAGCCCTGTGTGGTGCTGGCAGGTGTGTTGCTCCTGCCCTTCACCTTGGCTGCTCTCTCCAGTGGCCTTCACTGGCCTCATCCCTCCCTCCCATGCAGTTCTGCTGCTCTCAGTGTTGATCTCTGCAGGTTTGGTCAGAGATCACCCTCCCTGCTGTGCCACAATCCTGCTGTGAGATGCTGAGGGCTCGTGTCTTTGGGCTGCCTTGCTTTTGGACGGGATAGACTGAGCAAGCTGAGCCTAACACTGTGGTAAACCAGTGTTAAATCCGTGGTTGCTCTAGAGTTTCTCAGGGCTTGTTTTCTTCCAAGCTCCCCTCTTTGTGACCGAGAGGGAACGTGGGCAAACCACAAAGTGGGTCAGCAGCTCTGTGAACAAACAACCCTTTATACCTTAATGGCTATTGCAGATGCCAGGTCCCCCAGCTCGTGTCTTTCCAGGCATCTGCCTGGGCAGATGCTGTGCTCTGGCAAGGAACAGGCCAGGAACTAGCTCCAGAGGTGGCAAGTGAGCCAAGAATTGTATGTGGAAATAATACTTCTCCTGGGTTTATTTAGGTGCAAGTGCCCCAGTGCTCTTTGGAATGCATGCTACCAGTTCCAGCAACAAACCTTTTGCTCTGCACCTGAAATGGCTTTTTTTGGGTTGTTTTTTCTCCAGCCACTTGCTTCGGGGAGGTGGGAGAGGTGGGCAGAGGAGATGCACATGATGCTTTTATAAGCCATGGACTGGGGGGAGACAATCTTAATGCTTCAGTGTAATGTGGAATTGCAGTAGGGAGGCCCAGGCTTAAATGAATAGAGAGGAGAGCAAAAGGGCTCGTTGGATGAGCTCCTTGTGTTTACTACAAGGGGGCCAAAGCTGCATTCACTTGGTGGTGGCTGTAAACACCAGAGATGCTTTAAGCTGTCTGGCATGCAGTGATTTAGGCTAAAATGAAGTGGAAATAGGAGGTTTGACAGTATGACAGTGAGTGGTGAATAAGGCTTTGGCTCTGGCACAACTTCTGCAGCAAGGGGAGGGAGCTCAGGCCTCGGGTGCTTTTTTTTTCCTTGAGGTGTACACGAGAGCACTAAAAACTGAACTCCCTGCAAGTGATTTCCTTTGAGCTCTTGATTACTCTCTAGCACATGCATCCCCTGGATGATCTGGGAGGGATGATGTTCCATCTCTTTCTTGTGAATGCCTCATGGCTCTGTAACAGCTGCGAGCGATTTATTTGGGGTCTAATCAGTTAATGTTTCAGTGAAGTGCTTTGAAGATGTACAGCGTCCTCAAACACTGAGTATTCTTTCATTATTACTGCTATTTGACATCTCTCTGTAGCTGAACTACTGTCAGACATCCTCACTTAATAACGTGCTCAGTGTCTGGATCTTTTCTGCAAAGGCAGCTTTTTGGCAGAGGGGCTGGTGAAATGATCTAATAGAGTTTGCAGTTATATACTACCTGTCACCCGAGGCTCTCAACGTGCTTCTCAGGCACTAGTTAATTCTCACCCCTTGGTAGGGCAGCCTGGCCATCCATCAGCTGCACCTCTCTGATCTCTGTGCAGATGGGGAAGCTGAGAAAGACAAGAGAGTGACCCTTCTGAGGGGATGAGACCCAGCTTCTCCAGAATCTGCTCTCCTCACTGCAGTTGCACGGTGCCTCTTCACTGCCTCTGGAGCCTCTCCTGCTCCTGAGCTGGGAAGTGCTGTCTTCTTTTGGATCAAGAAGTGTGTAACTGGGATTACAGAGCCTTGTGCCCTGTGGAGGCTGAAGTCCAAAGAGGTGCCAGGGTAAAGATAAGATGGAGTGACTTGTGAAGTCATGCTTCAGAAACCATGCTCTGAGCAAGGCTTCTGTCATCAGGGCATGGTGTGTTGGCTTGGCTTTTTCTCCTTGTGATGCCACCCGGAGAGCAGGCATTGATTGTGTTATTTCATTTGGGTTTTGGCCAGACAGACTGGTGGTAGAACCCTCCACAGAGCTGCTGCTGGGGATGCTGTGGGAAAGCAGCCTGACTAGAGGCCACCCATCAGTATAAATCAGCCTGCTGTGCTCCGTGGCTGGGCAGTGCTGTCAGTCTGAGCTGGTCCCTCTGTACCAGAGCAGAGCAGCTTTCCTGCCTCTCCATGGCTGCTCAGGCTCCTTGTGTCAATCCCCTCGCCTTGCACCAGCAACAAAAACACAGATTGAAGAGGTGGCATCAGGAGACAGAGCCATGGGACTCTCTCAGGTCAGTCCATCATGTCACGGGCTGATGTCTTGGGAAGCAGCTCTTCCCTCACGTACATCCCCCCGACCCACCCAGCGTGGAAATCAACAACAACAACAGGAAAGAATTAAAAACCTAATTAACTGTTGCTGCTCTTCTGACAGATAAAGAGCAACTCTTCATAAAGGACCTCTGTGTGTTGATTCCTGCCAAGAATCATTTGAAGATTGGTCATTAGCAACTTATCTTTCCTAAAGCACTAGCAAAAGCTGACATCCTGGCTCCAGCCCCCATCAGTCACTGTGCTGTGGTGCAGAGCAGCTGTCTGTGGCTCCAGCTGTTTGCACCCTACGTGCCTGAATCCCCTCCCTCAGACACATGCTGGGACATGGGCTTTACAGCTCTCTCCTAGGCTCAGTTATTACTCCTCACAGGGAAGCTTGGGGTTGGCTGACAGGCCAAGCAATGTGAGCAGGGAAAATTCCTCCTGCTTACTCATAGCTTTTTGCAGGAGCTTTATCAAAGCCCTGCTCCTCCCAGGGAGAACTCTGCCTGATAACCAGGCATTACAAACAACCATCAGCCTGGCTGAAAACTGCCCTAAACAGCCATCAGTGGGACTGGGAATTGGGCTGCAGATCCTGAGAGCTATGGAGCCTGTTAACCACTGGCAGCATATTTATCTTCCTAAGAAAACAATGTTATCTGCATCTTAAAGGTAGGGAATAGAGAGACTGTTTGCAGCCTTAAAGCCTCCTTGATCCCTGTGTCTCCAGTTGGTGCTTTACTGGAGCCTCTGACTTGCTCTTCAGTGTCCATTTCACTGGGCTTGGGCATTTCAGCTGCTGAAATATCACCCTCAACTGCCACAAAAGCACATCCAAGGGAGGGATGCAAACCAGACCTTGTAGAGACAAGCCTTGCAGGGTTAAGTTTACACATTTGCCAGAGGGTTTTCAGCTTCTCCATGAGGTTAAGATACCAACTGAAGGCAGCTCTGTGTGGGATCAGCTCTGCTGGTCAGTGAGCTGAAGTTCAGGACTGGCAGCCTGATCAGCTCAACCACCCTAGAATTTGCCAGGAACTTGAAAAGGCAATTAAACTTGAAACCAATCAAGCTAAAGTTGAAACCTATCTACTTTCTGAGCTTTTCTTTACTTGCTTGTTCAAATACTGGGAGGAAAGCCAGCTCTGGAAATGAAGTCACTTTTGAAAATGGCTGCTCTTCCCAAAAGGAGGCTCTGAAAATTCCCATTGTAATTTGAAGTGATTTTTTAAAAGAAAAAAATAAAATAAAATAAATTCTTATGAACTTGGCCCCTGAATCAGTCCCTCCCAGCTGTCCTCAAATTAAAAAGAGGAAAAAAGAAAGAGACACTGGCACCACAAGGCTTTTTTTTTATGACACAAATTTTATTGCGTAGGATTCAGCTCATTGACAGGCTGTAAAAGTTTATTGAAAGCAGATACAGCCTGTCAATGGGCTGACCAATGCCCCTGGCTGGGATGAATCCTCAGGCTTCTGGTGAAGGGATCTGGGTGTTTTGTGGGTGTTTTTCCTTCTGCATTTGGCCTGGGTTGTTGCCAGGGAGAAGTTCCTGGAAGGGGAATGTCTGCTGTGAGGCACCAGCGTTGGCAGAGGGCTGTGAGTTGTTCCTGTGCAGAGATACGTGGTGCTGACAGCTTTGGTGGTGTGTCTTTGGGGGTTAACACATGCCTGAGGTTACAGAAGCAAATAGGTCTTTCCCTGGCAGCTAGCACTTGGATTAATATGTTTATTCATAAATTAATACTGCAAGGGCAGCCTCGGACCCTTCTTCATCTCCCCATGTGAAGCTCTGCAGGAGAGAAGCATCCATATCCCAAAGCCCACCAGGCAGGGAGAAAAACAAAGTCTTTACAGCTAGTTGTGTGCAGGCAGCACCTTCCCTCGGGGCTCTTCTGAACTTGGGAGGGAGATTTTGCTATGAAAATTACCCTTTACTTCAAGGGAAGGCTGTTTTGGTTGCCCAAATGAGGGCAAAAGTAGAAAAGGATCACAGCTTCACCTGCAAAAGGGGAATAGGCTGGATCTGCCTGGTGACAAGTGAAGTAGCTGAGATGAACATCTGCACGACCACTTATAAATGTCTGTGTGAACTTCCTTGCTGGGCTGCATGAGGCTGTTGATGCAAAATGTCATGGCTAAGGTGATAGGAGCAAACTGCAGTTTGCCCCTTGCAATTCCTCACTGCTTCTGCAACCTGCTCTGCCTTTAGCATCAGTTTGACTTGCTGAGTGTGCACAGAAATCGAGCTGAAGATACCAGGGCTTGCTCACCAAAGGTGGTGGTAGCTCATCCTTCTGGGGGTTTGAGATTTATTCCAGCAGTGGCTATTTGCTGGTGGTTTGGACCGAGGTGCCTCGTGGTGAACAGCAAGGACAAGGTGACAGCCCCTGCCCCAGCTGAGAAGCAGCTTCGTGTTGAGCTGCTGCAGCAAATGGAGTTGGGGTCCTGAACGTGGTGAGCTGGGTGCCAGATTTGCTGAATTCATAGCTCAGGGAACTGAAATAACTCTATGCCTTGGAGACATTTCAGAGACCTCCTGTAAAAAAGGGCTGGATCCAGTTGCCAGACCCCCTCACCTTGCTGGCCTGTGCCAATTTGGCCGTGCTGTCAGAAATCATTTGCTAGCAGAGCAGCATTAGGTAAGGCCCCTGTGTTTGTATCCACAACAGTGTTGGATCAAGGTTGCCGTGTGTCATTTCATCACTCCAGCCAACGACAGGCTCAGGGCTTGGAGTGTGGAACCTTGTTTTTAATAAAGGAAAAATCTTTGCACTTCTATTCTGCATCTGTCAGCGATCTCACTTGGCTGAGCCCTGGAGGAGTTCATCTGGCCCTCATGTTAAGGAAAACCAACAAATTAGTACAGATGTTTTTCTGAGAGCTACGGGGATCAGGGATCAGTGATTTAATACTGCCTGATATTTGATAGGGGACGCCCAGGGAATATGTGCTGGAAACCAGGAAGTAATATTACATGAAATCAAAATATAAATATGTTCCTAAAGGTTTAGGTAATTTTTTGCAATTTCCCTTCATAGAGTCCTAAATGAGGTTTCTCCTTCTCCTCCTCCTGGTCTTCCTGCACTTGTTCGTGCAGGGGGTTTGTTCCTTGTGAGCTGGATTTAAAAATACATGGGGCAAAATGGAGGCTTTCAGTGTGGTTTTGTGGGCTTCAGCTCAGCTGAGGAGCACACATGAAAACAAGATGGTTTTGGAGGAAGGGAAATTCAGAAGTGAGGGAGGAAAGTAGCTTCTGTGGGTACAAGTTTGCCTTCAGAAAGCATTCCAGCTTTGGGATATGCTGTTCAAGGTGTCCTCCCTGCTTTTTCCTACCCTGGAAATTCATGAAGATCAATTAGTGACAATATGTGCAGCTGGAATTCTAAACAAGAGGATGAGCTGAATAAAACCTGAGACCCAAAGCAGCTTTGAGTTTCGGCTCCCTTGTGTTTTGTGGTCCTCTGATTGACGTGGCCCAACAGGTAGTGCTGGCTTTGTGCTGCTCTGTAGTTCAAGCTGGCAACATGGGCAGCATCAAGCAAATAAAGCTGTGAAGGACTAGCTCTGACACCTCTGAGGTGTACTCAACTTTCAGTGGCCTTTGGACCAAATGGCATGAGTTTAAAGCTCCTGCTAAGATAGATCTTTAGGAAGAGGCAGAGCTGTGTTGGGACATCACAAGGGAGAGCTTTTCTCCTTGATGTGCCAGGAGGATGAAGGATTTGGGGAGATTTCTTGATTTCTGGTGGGTCTGAAAGGGCACAAGTCTGCTGCCTTTGGGCATTTTGTCTCTGTGTGTGTATCAGGTATGAACCCAAATGTAGAAAAGGGAAGTCAATTCATTTTTTCCAAATAACTTCTCTGAGTAGACCCATCTGCAGTTCTTGATGGTACTGATTTGACATTTAGGACCTCGTGATGTGTCACACTGGTGAGTCTTTGGCTGCCACCTCTCTGCCATTGGCCTTCTGTATTGCCCAATGGCTTTACCACTGCTGGGTTGGGCTTACGGATACCTAAATAACTCACAGCAAGAGAATTCATTCACACCCTCCAAAAACCACAAGATATGGAAAACTAATGTTATTCTTGACTCTCAAAAACATAACAGTAACCGAGATGAGGTCATATGGGCTCAGCAATGACCATCAGGGGGATTTGGAAACTCTTCACAGCCCCTCTTTCTGTCCTTGAGGTGCCCAGGGTAGCCCAGCTGCTTGGCGGTACCCGACATGATTTCTGAAGTGAGGAATGGAGAGTTTTCTTCCCAGCTAGCTTCTGCTCCACCTGGACCTGAGCTGGCAGGGACTCCTGTGCAAGCATAAATCAAGGGGAAGATGACAGGGTTGTGACTGCACATTTTTTGGCTCCTGGGTTGGAAAACTGGCCTTTTCAGAGAGGTCCCACCATAGCTGACCTCCCAGGAAGGGGTGAAGGAGGAGAGCTGCTGCTCAGCCTCAGGCAGGGCAGAGAAGTTGCTGGAGATGAAGCAGGTCCTTTGTGTCATATCTGCCCCAAAAGTGTTTTGGGCAGTTTCATTGCTTCAGACCAGATGACACAAACAGAATCTTCACTTTCCTCCCCACAGTGTGTTTCTCAGCACTCGGGCAAGGTCCCAAACCCTTGATGACGTGCAGTGAGTTTCCCAGTCCCTTACCAGCAGGATGCTGTGGGGCTCTGGCTCTTGTTCCTGAGCATCACAAACACATCTTGCTGTGGACCTGGAAGCATCTCTCGTGTTCACGCTTACAATCCAGCCCAGGGCTTTGCTTTCAAACCAGCTCAGTTTTCATCAGTGTCATGTTGATGTTGCACTGAAAATGAGAAGTCAATGGCTTCTGAAGAGTTGAGGCAGGGAGATGCAGAGAGGGGAGTGCTGATGCTGGGCACTGCACACCAGGGAAGCTCCCGTGACGGCCGCTCTCCTGCCCGCAGTGACTCAAGGCTCACTTGCCCATCTTACCCCACAGTTTCCTGGCTTGCACCAGGGCTTCTGTAACTGCTTTGGTAGCCCTGCTGCAGGGATAGGAAGGCTGAGGTTTTTGTAAGGCCTCCGTTGGCTTTAAACCGTATAAACTTTGTGCTCTTTCTACATCCAGCCAGCGAGCTTAAGTAACATGCTCAGCTCCAAAAACATTTCTCAACTTAGTGACAAATCTGCTTCCTATAAACCTGAGCTGTTGGCATTTGCTGTTACCCTCCTTTAATGCTTTATTAATGAAGTTCTTTTACAGCTGTTCCATGATTTCACCTGGGATAGGAGGCAGGGTCACAGGTGGAGAATGGTGTGGGTCATCCTGTTTCTATCCTCTTAAAACTCTGGCACAACATAAGCTTTCCTCCAGCCCTCTGTGTTCCAAAGGCTTATTAAAAGTCAACATTAATGATCCAGAGCACTCTTTGGCCAGGTCCCATTTAAAATCTTGAATACAAGTTCTCTGGGCTTGCTGGTTTGAAAATACCTCATTTACTAGCTGTGGCTTCACATCCTTCTTAGTTACTGTTGGATTAGAAGCTATTTCATCATCGCCTGATACAAATAAAATCCCGTGGCTTCCTCTCAGATACAGAATGGCTGCTCCTATGGTTACAAGACCTTGGAGCTCTGGATATGCCCCTTTTCTGCATGGCTAGTTGCAGTTGTACTTATTGCAGATACTGTTGTTAGGGGGGTTTGTTCCTTTAGAGCCACTTGAGGTGTTTGTCCCAAAGAGAATGATGCAGAAATTTTTCTGTTTCCAGGCAGGGAAGTCATCCCTGTGGAGTGAGGCACTGTATGTAAGCACAGAGCATCAGTCCAGAGGCAGAGAGAAAAGGAAAAATGGGACAGGAAAGGTTTTCTGCAGTAGTGGGAGGATGGAGGGTGCATTCATCTCCTGGCTTAGGAAACCTTGGAGATGTCAGAGTGGGATATGGACTGTGGGTACAGCCCCAGAAGAAAGGGCTTCTGGATTGCTGCACAATGATGATCGGGTGGAGACAGGAGGTGTAAATGGTGATGGCACTGGAGTGTGATCAGTACTGGCACTAGAAGAAGCATCTGCACTCGTAGAAGGGGTAGCCAAAGAGAAGAGCAGTCTAACAGAGTACTCCAGAAAGTCTTGGGGAGATTCTTCTTGGAGAGATGCTACGAACATGGAAATACGAGTGAGAAGGGTAGCAAAGGAGCAGTGATTCCAGCAGTAAGCCAGGGAGGAACCAGCAAAGGCAGAATGGAAGCCCTCCTTTGATTGCTCCCACACGGCTGTGAAGAGCTTGGCTAAGCAGGGGAGGAGCTGGCACTGCACATCAGAGGATGAGCTGGACTTGGTGTCACCACAAGGTGCTGGGAAGAGTTGCAGCAGTGGAATGCAGGAAATCCCTGGCCACAGACAGTGGGAGCGAGTGGGCAAAGTGGTACAATGTGGGTGTTCAGGTCTCTAGTCATGGAAAACTCAGTGATTCCTGCATGAAATAAGGAGGAAGATATTGTCTGGTGTCCAGTGCTGTCTGGCCAAACTGGTGGGCAGGGTGAGTGCTCTGTGTGTGTGTGAGGTGGTTGCTCAAAGATGAGCATCACTTTGGAAAAGTATCCTAGAGAAACATCTGCTGGATGGATCACTTCTGTGGCTGCTGCTTGGGCTTTGTCACAGTCACTTTCTGAATCATTGAGGACTCTGTCCTAGGGAGGAGATGCTTTTCACCCACCAAGGTTGGCAGAAAAACAACTGTGGGCAGAATGGGAGCTCAGGAGTAAGCAGAAGGGGCTTCCAGGTTCTTGCAATGATGCTTTTCTCTCTGCCTCAGGAAGCTTTAAAGGGAGCTTTTGTCACTATTGTTTCCATGCTCCTGCAGACCTACTTAGAGATTATAAACTCTTTGGGAATAAAATATATGCCCAGAGCTTCCATGCACAGTTCTGTTGGCTTTCCTGATCCTACATTAACTGAGTATCTGCTGCCCCAGGGCTTAGCCTGTTTAAAAGATCCAGAGGTAGAAATCTGGGGTGAGCTTAACAGAAAGAGCCTCAATCCCCATTAACCTGCTCTGTGAGCATCTTGCAAATAAACACTTGGCAGTGTCTGTGCACAAAATCTACCCGTGTGACCTGTGTGGCTTGTGATGGCTCCAGAAACTCTCTTGAAATGGAATGCTTGAATTACACAGTTGTTTGCCTGTCATTTCATTAACTACTTGCTGTGACATAAAAGCAAACAAGTAAATATCCAGGAATAAGAGCCATTAGTGGCCATTTATTCTCAACCAGGTAATTTAATTGCCTTTCCTGGTGGGTAACTAGATATGAGGATAGGGGAAAGTAAACTTGTATATCTTCAACTTGAAGGTTGTTTGCAGCGTGGGGTGGCCCTTTCTCTAAGTTGGGGAGCTCAGTCTGGAGGCTGCTGGTAAAAGAGGGATGTAAGCAGGAGAAAACCAGACGTGGAACAGTTGTTAATGGTTCTCTGCCAAAACAGCAAGCTTTATTAAGTGAGATTTTGCCAGACCTGAAAAAAAAAACCCACACTAAACCCCAACGTGTTTCATAATCCCTGAGGTTCTGGATGATAGAAGAGGGAATATGTGTGTCAGTGCTGGAGGGAGAGATTAGAGTTTGAGGTGACTGTCACAGTGCAGAGAAACACCCTCCCTTCTGGGTGGGGAGCAAACCCTGGGTATGACTTGTCATGGATGAGGTTTGCACATCAATCACCAGGTGCACAAATGGAGAAGGAGGAGAAACTGGCCAGCTCTGCCTGGCTTTGGAGTTGACCTGTGCCTGGGTCACAGGGGTTTTTTTTTCTTGGAACTAAAAATGATGTTCTGGACTCTACAAACGGGGCTCTTGAGAGCCTTCAGACTCCCCAGGAGGGTGCCAGCTGCTGGCACTGGTAGGGGTTGCCAGCGTGGGCAGGGATGGTGGGGGGATTATCTTTACATGTGCTGTCTGTACATACATAAGTGTCCAAGTCAGGAATATGTACTTCTGGGGCTCTCTAAAGACTTAGAAACCCCTTCAGGGAGTGATGGAGACCACCAAAGGTGTCTGCTGCCCAGGGACACTTCACCTCTCTCCACTGACTCCTCTGTGAGCTTTGAACAGCTGAAGCTTCTGCTCGAGGAATCTCTAGTCACTGGGCTCTGAATAAAACCCAGCCCCATGCAGCAAACTGTATTTCACTGCTTCAGGCCCTGGAATGACTGAGAGGAGCAACCTCCACTGGAAACCACCCTCTTAAAATCTTCCAGGAGAGGATGATTCTGCTTGACAGTAATGGCAGCTCTTAGGTGAGAATACAGCTACATGGGGTTTGAATTCAGACCAGTCCCAAGCAATGAAGTGACCCAGTAGCACCCAAAGCCTCAGGAATGACACACTCCAGTTTACCCAGAACCTCACTGGAGCACAGATCGCTTCCAGTGGCACAGCAGAGGTGGGAACTGGGGACCCCTGCCTTGCTTTGCTGGTTTGGAGCCTATGGTGAATCTCAAGCCCAAAGAGGAGTGAGGATGTGCATTCCCTCTGTGCCACCTACTCATTGTTACTCACCTGGGAGTAGGTCCACAGCAGGAATAAGATATCCCAGCACTGGATTAAGCCTCTCTCTGTTGAGTGTGAGGAATTGTTGAGTATGTTTTAGGAAAACACTTTTAAACTTTACTGGAAGGTGTTGGGTGTTTTGCTGTAATCACTTCAGTGCTCCCACAAGGTTTTAATGATGTGTTGTAGAAGAATTTGCAGTGTCCTGTGTGCAGAAATGAACGTGGCTGAGCTGGGAGTTGCCATAGATCAGACATGTTGAGTGTCTTGGATATCTATGAAACTGGAAAATTTGATAATAATTTGAGTAGCAGCAGGACTCTTCCCTCTAAAAGATAACTTGTCTCCAAAGCTGGATGGTCCTGCTAGTGGGGAAGGTGTCATGAAGCACGGCATGAGGGGGGTATGGGTGTGGGAACTGGGGTGCTGAGCTCCTTCCCAGCACTAGTGCAGCCTGTGAGTCAGAAACCAGTGATAATGATAATCCTCTCCAGTCTTGTCTGGCTGCCTCTTCAGACCAGAAACTTTCTGGGAGGGAAGGTCCTTGTTTTATTATTGTCTATGTGCTATTGTGGTGCCACTGAGGGGCCCAGTCACAGACTCTATCAGATCCTCATCTGTTTAGCTGAACTGCAGTGGAACTGGCTCCATCTTCAGCAGAGGGCAACTGCAATCAGTGGGAGCTCAGCCTTGCTGAAAATGAGTCCCGGGCATTTCTTGTCCTGAAAAACAATCCCTGGGTCTCCCCAAAGGCTGCTGCAAGCCTCTAACTGCAGAGCTGAGCTGGACAGGCTTGTTTGCCTCCAAACCTGGAGGGGCCAGAGGTTTCCTGTGGAGAGAGCTGAGCTCCAGGCATCGCTGAAGGGTTGGATTTGATGCCAACTCATCCGACCCATCTCCGTGTCTCGACCCTATCGTGGGATGCTTCTCCGAGCCCAAACTTATCCATAGGTGTTCCCAAAATGTTTTGGAGGACTGGTGGTGGTGGGAGGCAGGATGTGAGTCAGCCTGCTCTCTCCAGCACGCAGAAGAAATGTTTCCCTGAGGAGAGGGGATCGTTTAATATCACTGCACAGAAAGCAGAGATGGTGATGAAAAGCTCACCCCGGAGAGGCCGTGCTCTGCAAGGTGCCAACGGCTCTGTGTTCCTTATCACAAATGTAAGCAAACAACTAATTAAAACCCATTGAGGTTGTTCCCCAGACCTTTGTTTCTGCAGGGGATTAAACCTGGCTCTGGGTTTGGCGAGCAGCAAGAGGCTGCGGGGAGCCCGAGGTCTGTCCCGTGGCAGAGGAAGAATCTCTGGCTAAAGGGAGGTTGGTGCAAACCAGCCTGGATGGGGAAGAGCTGGTGAAATAGTCCCTGTGCAGAAGTTTCTGGGGGTGTCTGCAAGTTGTAGGCTGAAGAAATACGTGGGGTGTTTTCTGTTCCTGTCAGAGAGCTGCGAAGGCGGCTGAGGATGAAGAGCTTCATCACCTGGCATCACTTGGCACTGCCAGCCAAGGAGCTTTCTTGGCTCTGAGGGTGGTGGAGTGGCAGGATGGGGGCAAGGTTTGCTCTATGGGATGAGAGCAGTGTGTGGGGAAGGTCAGTTGCAAGGTCTGAATGGTGAGGGTGATGTTTTCTACTGAGATAAAACATGAAACTTCAACACGTTGCTTTTAACTGAAAATTAATTCAGTGAAACTGAGAACAAAACTAGAGGGTTTTTTTCTTGTTACATAGAAAAAAAAAAAAATCAAATCTAAACCTTGATGGAATCTTTATTTTTTCCTGATAAATTCCCCAAATGAAGGTTTCCTATGGCAGCAGCATGATGGGACTGTGAGCTCTGTAAAAACACTGCAAGTACAAGACTTTCTGCAACAAGGAGCAAAGCAAAAGTGATTTTATCTGTGCTGCTTCTGCAAGAGTTAAATCTATTTGCCTTAAATGCACTTGTTAGGTTGTTTTTCTATCTCAAGGAATACTGCCTTTAAAAACAAGTTATTCAACCTGGGAAATGCTTTTTGGAGGCTGGTATTGGAGCAGATGCCAAGTTTCCTTCAATGCTGTCCATCCAAGTGTCTTGTTTGGTTGCACAGACCTTCTCGAGGCCAGGGAGAGGAGCAGCAGTAGGGAGATGGTGTAAGAACTTAGCCCTGAGCACCCAAATGCTCTGCTCCTAAAAGGAGCTGTGATGGCTGTGCAGGGCTAAGTGAAATTACCCCAGGGAGCCCAGAGCTCCAGTAACTTGATGCTGCAGTAAGTAAGCAGCAGTAGCAAAGATATTGTAAATATCCCTTGTAGTAGTAGCAAAATATTTACAAATGGCTGTTTCTGTTGCATCTTTGTGTCTAAAGCTGGTCTGTGAGTTGATAAAAGGGGGAAAACAGCACTGCTGGGGTAGGATGTGCAGGTGGGACCCTGCCAGTGATGTCTGCTCTTGCTAGAAGCATCGTGTTAGCTGGAGGCAGGTTTTGGGGGTGTACCAGAAATCGAAGCTGTGGTCTATGTGCCCAAACTGAAGGGGAGAAGCTCTTGAGCAAGCAGAAGATGCAATATCTGTCACACTGCTGTGAAACTTGGTGTCACCTCAGCTTGCATAGCCTGGTTTCCTGCAAAGCAGATGCGTTGGTGCAGCAAAAAGGAGCTGGGGTGAAGCTCCTGCATCCTAAAATCACCTGTCCTCCAAGCCTGGGGCTTTGCTGAAGGCTCTGCCTGCTGGGTGCTGCTTCTCCTCGCCCCCTCCTCCTTCCAGCCATTGGCTGCAGTTTGTGTTTCCCCTTTTATTGCCTTTGGCTCCGGTGCAATGGGCGGTGCAGTATTTTTGTTCTTCACTTAATAATCTTTTGGCGGCCGTTGGACATCATTTCTCATTGTATTGGTGGAGGATTAGCTGAGATGATGGGAGATATTTCCTGTCTTAGCCAGCGGGATGGGCTTTGCAGGGCCTGTGCCTTCTTTTCACATAGTGTAATGCTTTGTTTGGGAATGTGCAGAGGCAGCTCGTCCATGGGAAGAGAGCGTGGCCCCCGGAGCGTGATCGCTTGTGTTTGTGGCAAGAAGCCACGGAGCAGGCAAGATTGCTGGTATTCCCAGGCTGGCCAGACCACAGGGCTGGGGGTTGGGGGGCTCTGGTTTGTGGGACAGCAGCAGGGGAAAGAAGTTCCCTCTGTTTATCCCCATCTTAGTCACAGTTCTTCCCTCGGGAAGCTCTGGCAAACGTCGGTGCCACCGGTGCCTGCAGCGGCTCGAGGAGCCGAGGCCACGGTCAGGCAACTGCCCTGTGAAAGAAAGAGCCTGGAAAAAGGTTAGAGTGCTGGGAAAGGGATTGGAGAAGGGTGGGTCCAGGTCTTGGTGACAGTCTAAGGGTGTTATCTAGCATAGCTCAGCGACCACAGCCCCTCTCAGGTTACTGTTTACTGGCCCAGCTGGTGTCTCCAAGGGAAGAGATGTGTTCTCTTACGAGATCATACAATGTTGGGGTTTGGAAGGGACCTTCCAGAGCTTGAGTCCAACCCCTCTGGCCAGAGCAGGGTCACCCGGGGCCTGTTACACAAGAAAGCATCCAGATGGGTTTGTAAAATCTCTAGAGGAGACTCCACAACCTCTCTGAATGGCCTGCTCCAGGCTCTGTTGCTCTCACAGTGAAGAAGTGTCTCCTCATGTTGAGGCGGAACCTTCTCTGCTCCAGTTTATCCCCATTGTTCCTTGTCCTATTGCTGGGCACTACAGAGAAGAGATTGGTCCCTTCCATTTGACGCCTACCCCTCCCTCAGTTTTTGTAGACATTAATAAGGTTCCCTCTGTCTTCTCCTCTCCAGACTAAACAGCCCCAGTTCCCTCAGCCTTTCTTCCCAGGAGAGATGCTCCAGTCCCTTCATCTCTAACTGCCGAGCCACGCGTGTGCTCGCTCTCATCCAGCTGCAAAGCTTCACAGGCTCTTGCAAATCCCCGAGGCTCTTTCCTCCTTCTGCTGTGTCTTATCAGAACTGGAGGTAGTCTCCCCATCCCCTGGAGCCTGGATGCCGTGTTTCTGTCTGCCCGTGCTTCCGTGGCTCTGGAAGGCTGGCTCTTTGGTGGTGAGCTCAGACGCCCAGCGGGGCCGGTGTTGCTGCAGAGTGAGGTTTAACGTTACGCTGTAGATTGTAAGTGGAGACAATCTGAAGATGAAAAAAAAAAAGACTTTCTGGGTTCCAAGGCGACTTAGTTTTCTTGTAATAATAAGTGATAGGTGGTGGGGGAGGGATTAGCCATGACACGATCCTTTTGCAATGCTTCGTGAAGACAAGAGCCACGGAGTTCTTTAATCTTCCTGCCAGCTCCAAGTGTATGGGATATGGTACCAAATGCTGAAACCCCAGACAGGTCAAGAGGAGAGGAAGGAAGTTAATGGTCGCTGGGAGAAAGTTGGGGGATAAAAAATGCACCACATTCCTTGTTGCGTGTAGTTTGTGCTGATGTAGTCCCTAGATAGTGACTGTCTGAGATCAACTGGCCTAGCAAACGTGCCTTGGGTTTTATTGGAGTGCAGGGTGATGGGATTGTCTTTTCAACTGCTCAAGGTTTGACTTTAACAAGTCCCTGATTTCTTTCTGGGGCCAGCTTTGCTTCTGCTTGTATTTTCATATTGTATTTAGCTTTTCCAGCGAACAAACGTGGGGAAGAACCTCCAAACAAGCTAATGAAATCCCTAGAATGTGGGTGGGACTTCCCTTAAAGGAGATGGGAATCTCTTGTCAACTTCCACTCTTCACGTGCTGCTCATTTCTAATGGGAGCAGCAGAAAGGACTGTCCTCTGATATCTGTGAGCTCTTCAGCCCTTAAATACTTAAAATAGGACTTGTTAGGAATGAGTTGGTGGAGGAGCAGGACTCAGGAATCCCAAGAGCTGATGTGCAATGACCAGATGCTTCTGCACATCTGCTTCCAAGGGGTCAGCAGCAGACTTCTCCCAGCCCATCGTGGAGTTGGTGGGACCTCCCACTCTGCTGAAACAGGGTAAAGGGACTGGGAGAGAGGGATGATTTAAAGGAGAGTGGTTGCTGCCAGTGGCCAGAACAGTGAGCAGCTCTCTCTGCTTCCCTTGAGAGGGGACTTGTCTGTCAGGGTTGGGGTTTGGACATCTGGCTGCTGAGGGGTTGGGGTAGGTGTTTATGGCTCAGCAAAGGGACCAATGTGGAGAAACCAGTGGCTGAAGCAGTGATCAAGTTCTTGGGCCAGAGTTTGGTAGACTGTGCTTTAAGTGGACGTTGCACAGTAGAGACACCTATGAAAAGCTCTCTCATCTCTCTGAGAATAATTAATAACTTGTCTGTGGGAAATATGGCCAAGGAAATACATTGGAGAAGAGAACGGGAGCTAAACTGCTCTCCAAAGCTCCTACTGACATTTTTAATCTGTGCTGCTGTATCTCCCAGTGACAGTTTTTAAAAAACTACTAATTGCTGCTCATGCTGGTCCTAAAATCAGCTCTATTAGGAGTTAGAAATACCAGCACTCTTCCAAAGAAGCTTATTTTTATTATATTCCCAGCCTAATACTGGAAACCTAAGAGCTTTAGAATAGAGCTGGCTGCGACTCCAGCATTTCCCCTGAAAGAAAGTTAGTTATGGGAAAAATCCCTTTTTTGACAGCCTTCCACAGAAAAAAAAAATCTAATTTTCCCACAGGAAACTTGCAAGTGGTGGGTAAGTGGGGTTTTTGCTCATTTTCTTGCTGTCTCTCACATTTTCCAGCTCGAGCCTGACATTTCAAAGCGTTACTCTTGTTCTGAGCTGGCACAAGTTGGACGAGAGCAGTAATGGGTGAGGCTGTTTCTCTCTTCAGGAGAGAGCTGTCTAGAAGCAGGCAGGAGTCCACCATTTGAAAGGGTGGTTTTGAACCATCATGAACTTTCTGCAACATATTCTGAGGCTTTCTAGGTGATAAGTGTCCCCTCAAAGGGGAAGGTGGCCCATGGTGCCCATGCTGTGGTACCTGCAGCACTATTTCAGACTTGCCTGGTTAGATCTCCTCTTCCTGAAGTGGACGTGTCCCCTGAGGCCAAGGTTTCTGGTGGTGGTCTGGTATGTGTCCTTCTGCAATGGGATGGTGCAGGGGCTCTGCTGGAGATGTCATAAGTACTGGGAGTGGTGGTCAGTGTGGCTTCTACCACACAGATAAGTTGTCTTTGCTTTAAACCACCTTTTGCTCCATTCACGTGCTGCCATCAGCAGAAACAACACATCAGGGAACAGAAGGTCCTCTTGGGAAGGTTTAACCATCAGGGCTGGGAGAGGATTTAAAGCAGCAAAGCCATTTTCTCACATACAAGGCTCCCATTTCAGACGTGCAATAAGAAAGGATGATAAAGAACAAAGGTCCCAACAGCAAAACCATCTCAGGCTCAGTCTGGCAAACAAACAGATGGAGGAAGCCTCGCGTATATAACGCTAACAATGTTTTAATTTATGTGGGGTTTTTACTATTATTATTTTAGCTGCCAAGAGTTCCTTGCCAGCTCTCTCTATTTTGGTTATTTTTAATCCTTGCTTATTTGCACGCTCTACCCCAGCCTTTTATGACCGTGCTGCTAACCCCTCATGCCCTGCAAACACATGCTCAATAACTTCACTCACGTGAGTCGCCTTTGATGTCGAAATCGACTTAAGTATGTGCTTCAGTGTTTATAAGATCGAGTCCTTAGTTTCTTAACCCTTGCCCGATAAGTTTAGTTGACCCTAAGTTTTTGCAATAAATCCCTGTTTCATTTCAGAGAAGGGCTCGACGGGTTTTTTTCCCCCACCTCTGTCAAGAGACACTACAGATGTGTGATACTTGGCACCGTGGTCTCTCTTCTCTTTTTTTTTTTTTCCCCCTTCTTTGTTTTTGCTTAGGACTTTGTCTCCGTGTCTCTAGTATCATGTTTTCCCTCCTATATGGCTCTGAATAATCAATTTAGAAAGCCAGGAAATAAATCAAAGCCTCGGATAGTAATGGAGAAAGAAGGAAGGGAGAAGCAGACATATGGATTTCATCACCAATGGAGAATAACATGTATAATAATAACAACAGAGTGTAAATGAGTCTATGTACTCACAGGAGGCTTTTCCAAAGACGATTGTTTTTGTACATGGCTGGGGAAGTTATTTTGTGGTTGCAGAGTTCTTTGGAACCGTTGCATCCTGGCACTACCTAAGCTCTTTTGCAGCCCTGTCCCTCTCAGCAGGGCTTTTGCTGGGTGACTCTCAAGCTTTGGTGCTGAGGAAGGGGTCAGTGCTTCTGAGGACTTCTCTGTAGAAGACTTCCTAGCTGAGCTCACGTGCTCAGCAGTGATGGTTTCCATCCTTGTGTTCCATCACAGCACCGTGGCCTGGAACCCACTGCTGCTCCCCCAAACAACACTCATCATGAGTGCAGGTTCTCCCCTGGCCAAGATTATGTATTAGCTGATGCCCTTTTACTGGTAGGGTGGTGGGTGTTTAAACCCAGATGGCTCATTTAACAGCTGATGGGATATTACCACAAACCATTACACCATCAGAGGTGGAAAGACAGTATAAGCCAAGGGTGAGTTGTTCTTCATGGTGTACTCATCTGCAGATGTGAAATTAGGACCCAAGCCCTGCTGGGGCTTGCTTACCATGCTGCTCACTGGCCTCTTCTGAAGGGTTGTGGGTTAAATGCTTCTCAACCCTTAAATTCATGCAGGAAATGAGAGGTTTTTCCACTGAAAAACCTTAGGGGAGAGGTATTAATATTAATTTTGACAATTCTCAAGTTGGATATTCTGATTTACAGTCAGAAGCCAATAACTTTGTTATCAAAGCTGATGTGAAACCCTTTATTTTTTAAGAAAGAGGTAATTCTGAGTCCTTGCTGCTGTAATGTGGATGTGAAGAAATTCAGGATCCTGCAAAACTTCATCAGATAGGGAAATCACTTCTCCCCAGATCATTTCACAACACTGTGCTTCCTTTGAGTGCAAATCCAGCACCTTTCACCAGCAATAAAAATCACACATTTTTCTGATTTAGTTTTGCTTTTTTTTTAAAAAAAAAAAAGCCAAATAAACTCTTCCTGGCAGAATCCACCAGTTGTCCTGCAACTGTTTCATTGTGAAACAGCTTTTCTTAATCCCAGCTTGTGCCCTGTGTACCACTTTTGGCTGGAGCAGGCTGTGCAGAGATTCCACAGCCTGATCTCAGTTGGGTTCTGGATACCATCAAAGCTCAGAGGTTGTGACCACCCTCCATGGCAAGTGCAGTGGGGTACAGAAAGGGGAATGGCACTGGAAGGTAAAACCATTTTAGGAGTGAAGCAGATGCTTTGGCTGCATTTTGGTGATGGATAATCTCATTTTACTCAGTTGAAGGATCTTACTCACTTGTCCACAACCCTGCAGTGTAAATGCAACTGCTGGGACATCATTGTAAGGTGGGCTCAAGCTGTAATATAGCTGTGGGTCTGGGTCCAGCCCTCACTTTTGTGTTACATGGAGTTTTAGAATCCCCTGGATTACTCTTATTAGAGAATTAATGGCTCTGTCACCCACACCATGGAAAAGTTTCTCCTGATGGATTTTTCCATGGAACCTCCTGTGTTCCAGCTGCACCCACTGCCCTGTGTCCTGGCATTGGACATCACTGAAGAGTTTCCCTCTTCAATCAATGGCAGTAACAGTAGCTGCTCTCTAAGCTAATCAGCAGATCTCTTGGTGTGTTTTTCATGCTCAGCCCAAGACAATATCCTGCTATTTAAGCCTGGAGTGGTGATTCCTTGAGGTTACAAGTGTCTCAAGGGGATGATCCTACCAAGACCCCCTGAAACTTTGCAACCCCTATGACAAACAGCTCTTTCATCCATCTTTTCTTGATCTTGTGAAAATCCTCGTGCACCCCAGTGTCTCTACCTGTAAAAGAAAGGGAGAAAGGGGAGCAGCTGGTAGCTTTGGGGTGTTGTGTGTGGAAGGAGGGGGCTGCCCCGTTGCCATGAGTGCGGTGCCAACTGGAGGCAGCAGAGCCCCTCACAGGGGGTTTTTCCCTGAGTTCCACTGGCACCATGTTGGTCAGAGGAGTTAAAACATGTGTTTGTGTTTCTGCTCTGGAAATGGAGCGAATATGACTCACCAGAAACATGCAGGGCAGATGTTTGTGGTAATGAGGTGTCGTTTTTATACAGTTACTTTTCTGCAAACAGCCACATTTTCAGGCTACTTCGCATGCCTGAGGAGAGCTGGTGCTGAAACTGGGGAAGAGCCACTGCAGTGAGCCAGGGCAAAGCTTTCTAAAGCACCCAAGGTGTTCGTGCTTGGATTTCAGCACAGCTTTAGGGACCTGGGAGCATGTGCTGTGCTGGGAGCTGGATGACAGATGCTCTGGTAGTTTGAAAATGATACCTCTGTTCCAGTGCACTCTATTTATATAGGCACAGTGCTATCGAAGCTCTTTAATCTCCCAGAGCTTATGCACATACCTCAAAATAATGCTGATGTATAAGTAAAAATGACAACAACAACAAAAAAGCAGCAAGCAAGCCCAAAACCAACAAAAAAAAATAAAAATCAAATCAAGTAAAACCTCTTGAAGGAGTTCAGAGCATGAATCCCAGGGGGGCTTTTGACTATCTTGCCAATGCAATGTAAGTTTTATGGTCCTTTTAAAAATGTGGGCAGCATAACTGAGGTCTGTCCATGTTTGTATTAGGAGCAGGGCTTGTGAATTAACCCTTGCAGCAAGCTCTGGGTTGCTTTTCCTCTTGACCAGAATGTGTCCAAATGTTGTATTTCCTGTGGCCTTCCCAGGTTTCCCAAAGGTCTGTAAATTCTTTCTCCAGGGCCTGTATTAGACCTTTGCAAAACCCCTGTGCTCTGGCAGGACAGTGGCTTTAGGAGGCAGGTTGGGAATGCCATGGATTGGGAGTCCTCTTGTGTTGGCAGTTTTTGTTGTCTCAAATTCTCTCTGCAAGAGAATAGAAAGGAGATGATCATCTAGAGCATCTTATGTGAGTTGATTCAGAATTAATTTTGCCTTCAGTGTGGTTTGGTACCTTCCAATCAGTAGTTAGGTCTTGGGGGAAGAGAGAAAATCTGTTAAGCTTATTGATGAACTCAAACATGAATGAAGATGGGGTGAAGTGTGCTCTGTGGTGCTTCTGAGTGCTTCCTAAAGCATGAAGATTGGAAGAAAAACCCACAATATTTTTTTTTCTGAGCTAGCACAGTAATAATGCTGAAATAATGCATTTATACCCAAGCTTTGGGAATTGCAGCTCCTGGCCTCTAGTCCTAATTGTCAAGTTTGATATGTTCTTATTTGTACAAGCAGCCACTGCTATTCAGTGCATCAGCCTTTAGTTGCCTCTCTCAAAGCATTTCAGAGCTGGTTCATGAGGCCACTGATCATCCCAAGCAGAGCTGTCACCACTGCAATGCCAGCCCTGACTCCAGCAGGGTAACCAGGCCTCCTGTGATTCCACGTTGAGCATCCAAACACCGAAACCTCCAAATGTGCAAGCTTCTTAAAATAAGGGCTGGAAAAACACCTCGCTGTGCCTCGGCTACCCTGGAGAGAAAGGAGGGTTCATACCTACCTCATAGAAGAGTTGTGGCCGATAATGTTTGCAAAGTGCTTTTTAATCCCCTGCTGAAAGGCTGTGTGCAAGTGTGAGTTATAATTATTACGTAAACGTGGCTCATATTTTCCTGCCCGAGCCCTCCGCTTGCCGCAGAGATGTTTTCCCAGTCTTTATGTGGATGCCATTGGGTTTGTAGCTTCCTGGCCCGCTGGAGGCAGCCGTTGTAAGGCACAGGCTTCCAAAAGAGAGAGAACTGGAGTCTTTTCATCAGTTTTTGAAAGCCAAACCAAACCCCAAACCACTTCCAATAAATCTTTCCAAGAGGGAAAGTGATGATACATCCACGGCGAAGAGATGCGACTTCATCAAGGGTGGGTGAACAGCTCCTGTTCCTACGTACAGGTCCCCACCTCCAGACCAGAGGTTTAGCCCACGGGTCAGTCCAGCCTGCTAGGGAGGCCACGGACAGCTGAGAAAACACGTGGTCTTCATCATGTCAGATCACCCAGCTAAAGTAAACCATGAGGTCATGCCGACATCACCGTGTCACCCCCTCCCCCGTCATTAAGAGCACCGCTGGGTTCCTCTGCAGCCCCCAGCCCCAGCTCCAGGACAGGTGTGTTGTTATTAAGCAGCTGGCATAACAAGCCCGTGCCAGTGCAAAGTATGAAACAGCTCCAGACCTGGCCAAAACTAACACAGCCGGGTCTCCAAGTGGGGTCTGGGGGGTGCAGTTCTCCCTCCTGGAGATGCAAACAAATCGTTAAAGGGTAAAAAGCAGGAATCGGGGCTGTTGCTCTCTGCAAACTGGGAGGAATCTCTGCACCTTGTCCCAGGAGGAAAGGAGCTCAGAGGTAGCCAAGGCGAAGGTTTAAAAATAGAGCCCTTTGCATAGCTATTGGGTGATGTCTCTGTCACCTCAGCTGGTGTTTGCTGCTACAAATCCCGCTTCGTGCCCAGCAGGTTTTTAATGTTGGGTGTTTGCAGGTTTGGATTTTTTTATGGCAGGGTGGCGAATGGGGAAATGGGCTTTGGAAAAAGTGACTTGGGAAGTGTTGGAGTCGAGGTAACAGGCTGAGTTGGGTTCTCAGCTGAGTTGGCACGATCCCACTGGGATTAACAAGGTGGTTTGAAACTGGGAAGACGGTTGCTTGAGCCCAAAGTATGTTTGAAGTGATGTCTGTCCCAAGAATTCCTCCTTCCCTGCTGACATGAGGTTATTCCTCTTGTTCTTATTGAGAGATGTGGCTCTCGGGGGAAGATGCAGGTGGTTTTCCAATCAGTAGGGATGTGCTGACCAATGCCTTGTGAGATGTGGCCACAGAGAGTCACTGCTGGGAACTGAGGTCCCCAGAGGCGCCCATTGCTCTGGAATTGGGTTTTCTGCTAAAATGAGCTGTTCCTGCAAGTATGTTACTGGGACAACAGCAACGACTGTGTGGTCACCAGTAAATGGGAAAGCTGTTGCTGAAACTCAATTTATTAGCTTCAGAGATGCTGTGACTTTCATTAGCACACACCCTTATTCCAGAAATGGATTTCACTGTGCCCACTGTTGCACAATTACCCATCTTTGCCAGTTTGATGGTGCACTGGGTGACTGCCTTACAACAGCAGGTTTCTTTTCACAGATCTCCTTTCTAGAGGTCTGTGGAGAGAACCAGTAGCCTTGATCCTCTTCTTATGGGTGTAGAGAAGTGCTGGCTTTTTTGGGAACCCCCCAAGCTTTAAACCACTTGGGCCTGACTCCCTCCTGACTCCCCAGCCCGGGGTGCCACCCCTGGAAGGACTGGCACCGTTTCCCGTCCACGGGGCCCGTTGCCTCACCTTGGTGGAATGTGGTCTCTTCACCAAGGAGATAAATGGCCTGCTGCTTAAATGGAGTTTGTGTTGCAAACCCCAAAGTCTTGCTCGGGGCCGAGGGTTTGGCACCGATCCTGCTCTCCCCCTGCCTGCTGGGTGGGATGGGACGATGCCTCGCTCCGCCAATGCGGGGTCTGCTCTGCCAAGGTTGGATTTATTATTGGTGACTGGCCTCTGCTGTTGACTCGATGATTTCTGCTCTGATCTCAGAGGATAACTCTCTCCTAGGCTGTTCTCAGAGGGAACTTGCATTCCTTCCTTATCTCCCACCAGCGTGAGTTATGCTCTCAAAAATTAGTTCTTATTTATTAGCGCAGCCCAGCCAAAAGCCATCCCCGGGATTTTCAGTTGCATGTGCAAAAATTCCACCTCCCTTTACTTGCTCCCCTGGAGAGCTTCATTAGGAATAACCTCACCCTTCAGGGAATGGGATGCTCTTTCAAGGAGGTTGACTTCCAGGAGGTTTGGAGACAGAGTCCCAAGGAGATGTTGAGGTTACTGTACTCACCTCATCTGTTTTCACTTAACGTAGCTCTGGAACAGCCCCAGGAGAGCTGTGAAATAAACACAAGGGCCCTTATTTCTCCCTTAAGCTGGAGACTGAGGCAACAAACTGAGCATACCAGGTACTCTCAACTTTTCCCCCCTCACAGATTCAAAACAATCTGGAGGAATTTATAACCTGATCCTGCTTATGGAGCTTCCCAAACTAAGGAGAGGAGCGTGGGGCCTGACTGCAGCCCCACAGCAAAGCATCTGCCTCGTCCTCCCCACCCAGCAGAGCGAGATGGACGTGCAACTCAAATCCAACTAATGGCAGACACAGCTGGACAAGGACAACCTTGGCTTGGGTTGAAAGTCGGAGCAAGTCCCTGGGCTGCTGATGCAGAGAGGTGAGGAATTACAAAGGCGATGGGAGGGACGGCAATCAGCGGGAAGGACGCAGAGGGGCTGAGGACAATCAGAGAGATCATGATATCAAATAGCCTGAGAGGAGAGATGTGATATCAGCTGCTCCCAGAGAAACCACCAGAAAGAGAAATGACTCCTGCTTTGTGCATCCAGGAGGAAGGAGGTGGTCTCTTGAGGCAGGATCAGACCCTGGATTCAGCCTGACTCAGGTATTCACAAACCAATCGAGGGACTTGCTAAATCCCTGGTTGTATTCCCTGCTGGCAGTTCCCCCCAGATTACCTGTGAGTGCTTGGGGCTGGGTCTCCATGCCTGTGGCTCCTGCTGTCAATGGAGACTTGTCCTGGATGCTGGTGTGTAATATCAGGGGTTTCATTTGAGGGGTTTGCTTTACTGGGGAGGAAGAGATAATCAAAGGCAGGGCTGTTGACCAGTTTAAGAAAGTGAGCAATTGTGAAGGGAAAGGAAAAAAACAATCTCTGAGCTGCCAGCAACTGAAAAACCCAGATTGTTTGACCCACGCTTCAGAGACAAGACATTTTTGATTCCAGTGCAAAGAAATATGGGCAAGACATCAAGTTACAAGCCAGAAATATCATGTAACCGGTAATGGCCCTTTATTGACATAGGAAGTAGGATGGTTTTGATAAAATAAGAGCCCACACAAATGATTTTCTGTGTGTCTAATTCACAAGAAAACTCTTTGAGGAGTTTTTTGAAGGAATGTGGTTATTATTTTCCCTTGTGTTCTCTCTGCTTGTTCAATTATTAAAGAGAAAAGGAGCTGATGGCAGGAGGAGCTTGGGCATCCCCTTTGCTCGGGAAGGTTGCTCAGTGCCTGCATCCCATAGTTTTTCCCTCCAATCCATCCAGTAGGAGCCTGGGTGAAGTGGAAATGGTGAAAATCACTTCTCCCCAGTGAGAAGCACCTGTAATAGGTGTGCACATTTACTGCAGACTTTGTCCTCTGTCTGCAGTGTTTGTCGTGAGAGGAAATGCAGGTCACAGTTTCACTGCTGAGAGGTGCAGTTATAACAGGATAGGAGTCTCCAGATGCTTTTGGCAACATCCCTGTTTTCAGGGGATGCTGGACTGAAAAACGTGGAGATGCTGATGTGCTTCCTTCCTAGCACATCTCCAGATGGTCTTCCAGAGCTTGCATTTTCCTGTGCAAACAAACGTGGACGTGCTTTGCCTCCTCTCATCCCTGTTTGGTGGCTGCTCGGGTTTTCTTCCATCTCCAAACCACGTCCCATCACTGCTGGGGTGTTTTCCCCACGTGAGGAAACAGGGATCTAAGATTCGGTGACCGTGGGCTCACCCTGAACCCAGCTGTCCCATTTTTGTGGTGTGTGTCTTGCTGCCAGTTTTCTCCACCCGTTTGGAAATCAAATGGTTCGTGAAGACCAAAATTAATTCGAGGGAGGGAAAGTGAAGAATCATTAACTGTGATTAATCTCCTGCTGCTTCCAATCCCACAGTCATCTCTGGAGTCTTACAGCTGGATCTGTAGATTGGATCCTTGAACTTTTTGCAGCCCAGCATCGTGTTAACAAGGTTGTTTGTGTTCAATTTCCTTCGTTTGCTTTGTTGCTGTTGGTTTTGGGCAGGAGGATACAGAAGCAAGAAACAGAGGGAAAAGGTAAACAGGTCTGTAGGGGATTTGTGCTCCCTGGTTGTTTGGACGTGTGATGTTAGAAAGAAGTAAACTCTCAGGGTACCTTTATCTCAGAGTTTACAAATACAAATAAAAGTCCTACACAGAAACTTAGTACCTGACGAAAGATTCAAATACACACTGGGAGAGTGTTTATTTCAACGTGCTCTTGGTTCCTCTGTTGGTGTTCAGCAGCAGCTCTTTCATTGTAGGAGGTCCAAAAAGCAAATCCACCAAAAGAAGCAGAGTTTTGGGGACAGCAGGGAAGGGACTGAGACTATTCGTGGATCTGGTCTTCGGGTTCTTTATTCAGTTTGGGAAAAAGTTTGTTTTGGCTTGGGCCAAACCACCACTTTCCTGAGCTCTTCATTTACCCAGCTCTGGTGCACACCCATGGCCCAAGCTCAGTATACTTCTCAGGCTTTTCTTTCTCCTGGGGCTGTTTTCCCTCCCACTGACCTCCTGAAGAGCCACCACCTCTCTGGGCAACCTGGGCCAGGCTCTCACCACCCTCAGAATAAAATGCCTTTATTTTCTCTGGTCTAAATCTCCCTCTTTTAGTTTCACACCATCACCCCTTGTCCTGTCCCAACAGGTTCTTCTCAAAAGCCTGTCCCCATCTTTCTTACAAGCACTTTTTAAGTACTGAAAGGCTGCAGTGTTCTTGGAGTCTTCTCCAGGAGAAGAAGGGAACCAAGGAGTGTGTGCAACATGACGAGACCTCTGGGGCCAAGTGATGGAGGCTGTAGATCTATAGATGAAAGCCAGAGTGAGGGCCAAGGGCCAAAATGCTTGTGTCACTTGAAGGAGCCAGGGCCAGGAGCTGGGCTTCATGGCACAAGTCTTTCCATTGCTGGTGAGTCACTTGCTGACAGATTTTGGCTGCCCTCCTGGGCTGGAAGGGGCTGAGGAGCAAAGGAGCTGCTCTCAGCATCACAGGGGGTGCAGGGGGTTGCTCCTTGCAGGAGGGTCTTGGTCCAGCACTAGGACTTTCAGGTGCTGTGTTACTGGTGGTAAGAACTTTGGGTTGCATCTAGGAAAAAGATGAAAGGTTTGTTTCTTATTCTCCATGAGAAACTGGGGATTGTTAGAAGCAGCATCTGCTAGGAAAAAAAGTAAAATCTGAAAAATTTCCAGTCACTTCCCATTCCAGTGTTAGTTGTGTCCTTTCCTTCTGTTTTGAAGGATAATTCTCTGTATTTTTTCCTTTTATTCTTCGGGTTCTTGCTGCAATTGCCATTCTGTGTTTCAGAGTATTGACTGTGGCATTTAGGAATTGACTTGTAACTCTCAGCACCGATTATGTTTGTGCAGAGAATCCCAGGCTGGTTTGGGTGGGAAGGGACCTTTCAAGGTCACCTAGTCCAGGGACATGTGCAGCTGGAGCAGGTTGCTCAGAGCCCTGGCCAGCCTGACCTGGGATGGTGCCAGGAAACACGTGGAAAGAGAAGCTGCTCCAGGTCTCCATATTCCAGCAGGATGGGCACCATCTCAGCAGGTGGAATGCAGCTTGTCCGAGCAAAGCAGCTTGCTTGGGGTGGTTTTTAGTGCCGTGCTTGTCACCGTGACTCCAGAGATTGTATCTTCCAGGCTGCGGGTGCCCTGGGCATCTCCTGTCTTCCACACCTGCAGAGCAGGGTGTTCTGAGGGTAATGAAACGGGAAGTATTTTCTGTCACGCTTCTAAAATAAGCTGCAAGTTGGCACTTTGGTTTAGGCTTCAAATTTGGGCGTAGGGAGTTGAAAGAATTGGAGCTACACCTTTGTTTGTTTTGCTGCAAAGCGCCGGATTTCTGATTTTTTTTTTCAACACCACCCGTGCTTTCAGATTTGGTTTTGCTGGAGAGGAGGAATTTTCCCTTTTTAAAGTCTCTTTCCGATTTCTTTTCCACACAGAGGAAATAGGGTGAAAAGTAGGAGGAGGATAAAAAAGAAACCAACCCAACACCACTTTGGTGGGACTCAGGGCAGTGCTATTTCTGTCGGGGGAGGAGAAGCAACCGCAGACTTGTGACCCGAGGGCAAAGTCTCCTCTGGCAGCCTCCCCCGGGGGGCAGCGGTGCCCGGGTGGCAGCTCCTTGAAGCCTCCCTCCCGACGGTTCTCTGCTGACATCTGGGCTGCAGCCTGTGATGTCAAGTGCTGCCGCTGCTTTGCGAGGCTCTCGGATAATGTTCTGTACACATGCAAACGAACGTGAGCGCTCAGGATCCTGTTGAGTCTGCTTGGCTCTTTCCGTCAAACGTGTCATTTAAATAACCTAATTAAATGAAGTCCTTTCATTCTAGATGATGTTTAGATGATGCATATAATTGCCCTGAGAGTGCAGCCGTCCAGCTGGCAGAGAGGAGAGAAAAGATTTAAAGCATTTTAATAAAAACAAGACCCTCCTTGGGTTTGGACTCGGTCGCTGGGATGGAAGGCCAGGGCATTGCATGTGGTTTCTGAACAGCCACAGGCATCGTGGAGCTGTCGGGGATGCTCTGATGGCAGAATTCCCTCCCTGACCTCTTTTTGTCTTGAGTTTTGGCTCATGGCACCACGCAAAGCTTGGACTAGCTGGATGACTGAGGGGTTTTTAGCTCTCTCGGTTACTATGTCAGTGCAGGACAACTTGGAAATGGTGTCCTGCGGCTTTTGTGCCTCCAGGCGATAGGTGATCCCCGGATCCTCCTTGCCCAACCACCAACCAAGGTGCAGGAGTGAGCCAGTTGTTTCCCTGCCCTGCAGACACAGCCTGCTCTGGGGACAGACAAGTGCTGCCTGTTGAGTGGCTCTTGGCTGCTGCCTCACTCCGTCCCCTCCAGAGCATCCATCTGCAGAGCAGAGCGCGGCGAGGAGCGACTCCCTCTGAGGCAGGAGTGTCTTTGGGAAGGGGCCAGCTCCATGTGTATAATATTTCCATTAACTCAGGGAGCGAAACTGCCGGGCTCGGGGCCCAGGCCGTGCTGGAGCCTCGGCACTGCCGGGCTGACTCTGCTCGTCCAGCACCCAGACCCCAGTGCCGGGCTCACACCTGCCTGGGTGGTGGTGATGCCGTCGCGTGGCACGGAGGCTCCCGGGACGCGTCACCCTGCCCTGAGCTCGTCGCGGGGCAGGGGGCTGTGGGTTGGGTGACGGATGCTCTGAGTCACGCTCGGAGCTGCCAGCTTCCCAGGCAGGGCACCTGCTGCCATCCCCTCCCCTTGGCAAGGTGGGGAGGTGAGGGTGCTCCCCGGCTCAGTTGCATTTGCTGGAGTTTCTTCTCGCAGGCGTGCGGAGACACATCTGGTCAGCAGGGACACGCGTTTCCGGGACCCACTGCTCCGTGAGGCTGGCCCAGCTGGAGCCAGAAATCCTTTGCCCTGGAGACTTGCTGTGCTGACACATCCACTCTGGCCACAACAGAGCAAGTTCTGCCTTTTTGTGTGTGTGTGTGTGTGTGTGTGTGTATGTATGTTTGGGGTTTTTTTAATCCCACTCCAAGCCAGAAAGTGCTTAGTGCTTCCCTTTTCCAAAGGGTTTGAGCCACGTCAGGTCCTGTGGGGATGGTGGCTGTCTTCTCCCCAGGAGCCTTGGAGAGGGATGCGAGTAGGACAAATCCCCTCTGCAACTAAACCGAGTGACATCTCACTCAATTAACACCAAAAAAACCATCCTTCAATTCAGGGAGAAGCAGTATCTCCCCACCCTGCATGGGACTCCTCTTTCCAGCTTGGCATCAGTAGTGTCCACCCTTGTGTAGACTTTGACCTTGTCCTTACTCAGGCATTATTTGAATCCTCCAGTGCACAAGCTGCAGGAAGACAATCCCAGCAGCAACCCCCAGTGCTGTCACAGATCACAATGGTGAGCAGCAGATTTTTGGCTGCCCTGTGGACTTTGGAACCTGGGTGTAGAAGAGAGGGACCTCTGTCCAGCCAAGCCCTCTGAGAAAGGACAGAAACTCCCCCTCCTGCCTTTTTGCAGCCTGGGTTGTTTGTTTTTTCCTTTTGCCCCCCTCTCTGCTGAGGCACAAAAGGACATTCTTGTACCCAAGGATTCTTTTCTGCATGCTTACAGAGTGAGCAAAGCAGGAGGGTGAGGGTGAGGAGGGGGAACCAACAAGTTGGAGAAAAAAAACCCTCTCACGCAGGGCTTAGTTTACAAGGGACAGCTGAGCGTATAAACCCTGTCTCCAGAGAGGGCTCTTAGGAGCTTTGCTGGCAGCATTTCCCCTCCTACCCCCAACCTCTGGCTAAGCTGCTACGAGGGAAAACAGCAAGAAAAGGGAGGGGGAAGCATTTTTGAATGCTCTTAAAATCAGACCTGAAAAAGAAACCAACAAACCATCCCACTAACAGACCCAAAAAGGCTCTTTGAGCTGAGCAAATAAACTGGGATAAGTGGGTAGGGAGGTGGATGGAGTGTTGCAGATGTCTTTGGTGCCCATGACATTATTTGACAGGGCTGATGGGCCCCAAGAGGGACAAAAATCCCCCTCACAAAATAAGCTGGTGGCTCCTGAGTTAAGATGCAGTTCCCAACAAGTTGCTCTAACCCCACCTCCCTTTTCTTCATGTACTTTTATTCTCTGTGGTGTTGCAAAGACTCTTGATCTCTCAGTAACTGGGATTATGGGGCCAAAATCATCAGTCTCTGTTGATAGGGGAATTGTACACACAATTTCTAAGCTGCAGAAGGATGGAAATGCAGTTTCGGGGTTGCAAGTGGTTGTGTCTTGCCTTGCATTGAGTCAGGCATATTAACCTGGTGCTTGCACAGGATGATATTCCTACCACCTCTGTCAACCTCTTGGGGTAAAACTTTTCAGATCCCAGTGTTTTCCAAGGGGGTGATGCTGGGATGATGCAGCAGGGTCTAGACCCTGCCCATCACTCCAAAACTTCCAACTATCAGCCAAACCCTGACTGTTGTGAGGTGTCCAACTGAAGGGGGGGTTCCCCCCGTCCCAGAGCCACCGCTAACTCTGTCAGAACCATTGGGGAGCCCCCGTTTGGTTTCCATCTGATGGGGAGGCTGCCCAGGTATGGATGTGTCCTCAGCCAAGGCCCACGTGGTGGCTGGGGGAGGCAGGCAGTGAATTGCCAGCCCTGTGCACGTGGAGCTCTCGTTAAACGCCCCAGGAGCTCTGCCCCGGGCTCTCTCCGGGAGATCTCTCGGCACCGCCTGCAATAAATATGTTTTTAATAAGCACTCATTAATGACTGGACAATAACAGCTTTATGAAGCTGAAATTCATGGCATGCTTGGGCACCTTAATCTGTGACTTTAGGGTGTAATGGAATACAGTGGAATTCAGGTATATTTTATTAATTTTAAGGCTTTTTGCAAGCCATTGCTGGATGGGATTCAGCGTTTGCTGAAGGCCTCATCCTGCTTTGGCATCTGTTTTAAGGCTTGTTTCAGGGCTGGGGCATTCAAGCATCTTTTGGAGGAAGGCTGTGGTCCAGTATTTTGGGGTGAGTGGATAGTTGGTGCAGGGTAAGAAAGAAAACTGTCTGAGTTTGCTGTAATACTCTCTACAAGGTGCTTGCAGTAGCAGTTTGGGAGGAGGGAGAGGCTGCTTCAGCCCTGCTAATCCTGCTTGCTGTGAGAAGCAGAGCCTCTGCCCCTCCAGTCCTTGTGCAGCATCCATCCTGGGAACCTTCTTCTTTCCCTGCCTCCAGCAACTGCTGCCTGTTGCAATGGGATGTCAGGTCCTGACCTTGCAGCCCCATCTCCATGGGTGGGCATCAGCCAGCTGGCTTTCTTCTTGCTGCTTCAGTTCCTTCTGGGCTTTGGCTCCTTGAGTAGTCTGGGAGAGGCTGCAAGAGCTGTCATGACCCAGAAGGTCTCCCCTGAACCTCCTTTTCTCCAGACTGAACAAGCCCAGGTCCCTCAGCTGTTCCTCACACATGTAAAGGGCATGGCAGGATTGTTGGTCAGCCTGCTCTCAAAGAGCTCAGGCTGACCTGTAACAGTGACTCGACATTGGTATGAATCAGACCTTTCCCCAAGCCCAAGCCAGGGGATTTGCATCACCTCTATTCCCTTAAATCCACTTAACTTGTCTGTCTGACCTGCACCCCTTGAACTCCCTCTGCTCCTCTCCCAGTGCCTTGCAATCCCAGATGCATCCCTTCCTGCCCTCCCCATCTGGGCTGATCTGCCTGTGCCTTCTTGCTTCATTTACCCTCCAGCTATTTATTTGCAATTTATTTTGGACAATTACCATCATTCCCAGTACGTTCTTCTTCCATTCTGAGGGATGATTGATGCTCCACTGTTTGAGAGATACACGTTGTACTTAACTCTGGAGAAATGGGTCGAGCTGAGTCAGCCCAACATGTTTTGCACACAAGCTCAGGTCTGATTCTGATTGCTCTGCTAGCTCAGAGGCCACTTAGAAATCAGTGAAAAGATGCTGTGGAAACAGCTGGGAACAGGATTTCATGCCCGGGCCAGAAAGAGCAGGTTATGTTCAGGGGTTTACTGGGAGAACAGGGTTAACTGGAAGCCTGAGCTTTATAAGGACCAAGCCCCTCTCCTTCCCACAGCCACTTTCTCATGGCAGCTTGCAGAAGTGTTTTGCTCTGCATTAATCACTCGGGCTGCTCCAGATGGAGAGGGGTTGTGCAAGCCCTTGGTCAGCACGTGGGGACTGGGAGAGTGGGAATGGGGGCTTTTAAATAGGAAGTGAGCAGCCCCTTCCTCGACCTGGAGCATAAGGATGCCTGTTGAGCAGAGGATGGAGATCATGGACCTCAACAAAGGGGCAGTTTGGTGCCAGGCTGCCGTGATCTACCTGTCTGTTCTCCCTTAGGAAACATCTCCCCAGTACAGAGCTGGGAGAAGAGCTTTAAACTCTAGAAGGGAACCTCCTAAAGTAAAACAACATTGTGAATCCTGGGGGGGACTCAGACCTTTGGCTCCAGCGTGTCTAGGGACTGAAAAGCTGATGATTAGATAACTGTAAACCATCCTTATTTTACAGCCCATGGTGGCTTTGATCAGAAAGGGAATGAAGCACACCAGGCTTCCAGGGTGGAGGGGAGAAACGGTTTGTGATGGAATGAAGCCCCTGATTATTGCAGCTACAGCACCCGACCTTGCCCCAGGGCTCGTGGGGCTGGAGCAGGTTAATGCTCCAAAAGGCTGATACTGGGACTAGAAATAGGAGAGAGAAAAGAAGAAAAGTCTTTAAGTGTTTACTTACTTTTGTTTTTCTCAATAGCCAAATGAGCGATGAAAATTTTCTGCTGCTTGACTGTAAATGAAGTATAAAATTTCTATGACTCTAAGTGAGAAAAAATTCCCTTAACTAAGACTGTTTCTGCTCATGGTGCCCTTGGAAAAGCATTGACTGCAAGTGTTATTCTCATCCCACAGATGTTTCTACTGCAGCAGAAATAGGATAGATGGGACAAGCAGTGGGAAGGAGAAGGGCAAGAAGAATGGAGATAAAAATGAGATTTAATCAAGTCTAATGAAGCTTGTCAGGGTGGGAAGGAAATCCCTGAGTGCTACATGCTCAGCCTCAGCCTCATCCCAGCCTCTTTCATCTCTCCTGGTGCTGATGTTCTTATCACCAGGAAAGATATTTTTGTTTCCTGCCTTGCTAAATGCTCAGAAACTCCATCTTTGTCTGGAGTGGTCTCCAGCTCGGGCTGCTGTGTTTTGCCTGGTTGCTAAGCTTGTCTCATGCATGGTTAATGCCTGATGAGATCATGGTGCCATGTAGCGTTTCGTAGCTAATTCAGGATTATTCATTAACAAAATCAAGAACAAGCAGGTGTATTCATAGGCTGCCTTCGTGGAAAGAAGTCAAACAACCACCTTGGGAAATGACAGGAATTCTTCAGGGGAGACCAAAGTGCTGATTGAGCCAAGGGAGCTTCAGGGGGCGAGGGGAGATGGAAATTTGTTTTCAGAACAGCCAAAGCTAAAGCTTTTTCTGCCATTAACCCTGCAAGTGTGGGGGGTTTCATCAATCTTAGTGAAGATAGCCTCTTGTCCTGTACCAAGAGTGCTAGCAAGGAGGATTTAGAGCAAGGCCACGTGTTTATGTTACGTGTTGGAGTTGGGGGTGGGCAGCATTGCAGGGGCTGTGTGCCCACAGCATCTCTGCACACACAGTGGCCTCATCCTCCCTCCTTGACAAGGAGCTGTGCTGGTTCCTGACTGATCTGCAGGCAGGAGATGTGGAATAAACCCAAGAAAGCTTTAAGGGCTGTTTGCTTTGGGGGTAGACACTGGTGTTGGGCAACATGATGGTCCCTTGGTTGTGCCTGCTAAGAGCAGAACTGCTGCAACATTCTGAGGCAGATCAGGGAGGCAAATTGTCCTTGTCATGTGGCTGGTGGTCTTGTAGACATGGCCATGTCATGCTCCAGGGCTCAAGTGTTGCCCTCAGGTCTTTGTCCCCGTGGCTGAAAACCAGAGTCCTGTGTGGCTCTGGTCTCGTGTAGATGCCTGAATGTGAAGTCAAGGTTTCTGCCCAGGAGAAGTGTTCATTTGTGATGTGTTCAGCAAAAAAAAAAAAAAAAAAAAAAGGAAAATCTTTTGTTGGAAAGGAAATAAGGTATCAGTGGCCCAGACTTGTTCATTCTCTGCTCAAAACTGAATTTCTAAGTTTTGGCGTTTTGGTCTTTTTACTTTTTAATAAAACATGTCAGACACTTTCAAGGAAATCAGATGTTTTCTGTGAGCTGCTTCTATTATCTTCCCATGGACAAATGATTTAATGGACACTTTTCAAGTTGTCTTAGTAAGGATTTTTGTAGTTCAGTCTGAAGGGAAGAAGCTCCATAGGAGAAACATGGAGCAAAGCAGGGCACAGGGACTCCAGGACAGTGGAGCACCAAAGACTGTAATTACAGCTCTTGCATTTAACACCTAAACTGGCTGTTAAATTCTCCCAGTGCTGGTTTTTTCTTGTCTTTTCAAATTGGTGGATGTAAATCCCAGGGGGAAATCCTAACCTGGGCAACTGGAGGCTTTGCTCCTTTGGGCTGATTTGAAGAGGTGGGTTATTCCTGGGCTAGCTAAGTCTACCCGAAGATGCTGTTCAGTTGGATGGGTGTGCAGGGAATGGCAATGGACCAAAAAGGTCCATTTTCTACACCAGACTGTGGGTCTGCAGCTCTCCAGTGCCAGGGAGCATGGGCTGATCTCATCCTCTGCAGCTGCCCAGAGTTATTCGCCCATGATAAGTGTGAAAATTTGCAATTTATTAAGTCTGGAGGCCGGAGATAATCACATTTTCAGTGCTGCTAGGTGGATCCTAGTTGTTATTGTTTTCACTATTATTTTTTTTTGCCTCTGTCAGAAGCAGAGACTTCAAATTCAAACCCCTTTCACCCCAGTGGTGAGGACTGAATGGCTCTTGGCAGCTCACGTGTCAGGACTCCCCATTTCTTCTTATGATTTAGGTCATGTTTTATTTACACCAGTGTCTTGCAAATCACCCAAGGAAGGGAGAAAGTCTCTTTAAAACGTAAAAGGGCCTTTTGGGCCAAAGCTCAGGGAGGGAGGGGGAAAAAAATATATATATTAAGACCCCAGAAGAGAGATGCCAGTGGGATTTTTCTTCCTGATCAATCCCATTCACCCCACTCCACTCTGAAGTTGAAATCCAACTTTTCAATCCAATTTCAACTTGAAGTTGAAAGCATAGCCACTGAAAAACCTGGATCACTTAGTTCCATGGGGCCAACTTCTGCTTCCCCAGGTCCTGCTGGAGAAATAAGGCCAGGAAGGGAGGTGTGGGGCTGCCTGTGTCTGCCTGTGTCTGTATTTTAGCTTCTCACTTCTGTTTTGCACCCATTTTGTGCAGGGAGAGGGGTTGAAACAAATGCAAAGCAAGTGGAAGATCTTCCCAATACCTTTTCTTCTTCCCCAGGGATGTTGCTGTGAACCCAATGTCCACAGGCTCTCATTAGACTAAGGGTAACCTTCTCCTTTTTTTTCTTTTCTTCCCCCCCTTCTTTTTGACAAATAGTAAATTCACTAAAAAATGCAGTGGAGAAATGACTCACAAATACCAGTCTAATTGGGCAAATACGTTTTGGCCAGAAAGGGCTCATTTTTTTTGATGCAGAAATGTTTTGCTTTGACATTTTTCAAAATAAACCCTTTTGACCCTTCTTGCTGTCGAGGGGATTTTCGAAAATTGACCAAACCAAGAGAATAAAATGTTCTCCTGAACGAAAAGAATAAACCACCCAATTAAAAAAATGAATCAAAGCGAAACAGAATCCTGGTTTAAATCAGAGAAAATATTAAGTTGACCCAAAGCACTTTTGTTTATATTTGGCTTTTTTTCTGAACACTCTCCAAAGTGTCAGTTCCTTTTGACCCAAATTGCAAGTTTCTCCTGCTCTTTTTTTTTTTGTTGTTGTTCTTGGTTGTTGGTTGGTTTTTTTTTTTCCCCTTCCTTTATTTTAACCACCAAGGCCACAAACTTCTTATGTTCAGCAAAACCCTCAAATTAGAGGCATGAGCTCTGCATTTGCTCTCTTATTTCTCTGGGGGAAGCTGGGCTTCTCAAACCTTTGTGTTTTAGCTGCTTTTCTGGTCCAGCAAACCCACTTTGAGGGAATAATGGTTAAAAAAATAATAGTCATAATATTTAAAATCTCGTGGTTACAGGCACTACTTTTCTTTGGGAGAGCACTGAATATTTCCACAATAATATGGGGAAGAGCCCTAGATCAGTGGCTGCAGGAAGCAGCCCCTTGCTGCTGGGCTGGTTTGGAAGATGCTCTGATATTCCAGCCCTGAACCCACCCCCTCCAGGGTGTAATTTTGGGCAAGCTTCTCCTAGGCAGCAGCCCACCAAATTAGCAGCCAGGTCCACCCAGCCCCACGCCTGCTTGAAATCACCCCCAGCCCACGTCAGCAGGGCTGGGGGTGGGGTTAGGGGGTGATGTCAGCCCAGCCATGGCTGCCCATCCACCTTTCCAAAGCATGGTCCACCCAGCTCTCCCTCCCAGCTGCCACTTCCCACCCCCTGGGCTTTGGATGCAAAGGGGCCAAATCCCACCTAGCCAGGAGGATGACCCAACCTTGGTCCCCAGCCCCACCTCTTCTTGCAAACTGGAGGGGAAAACAGCTTCAAAACTGCCTGGAGTGGAGCTGGTGTTGTCATCTCCTTCAGCATGGAGGGAATTCCAGAGCAAGCCCCTCTGGTGGCATCTGCAGCTCTTCAGGCTGAGGTTGAAATGTTCTCCCCCGAGTGCCCAGTGGCTGTGAGGAGCCATCTGAAAAAGTTGGCTTGGCATCACTCTCAGGAAGTCTGAAATTCTGCCTTCTGAGAGGTTTCCAGGGTCAGCTATACAAAGCCTGACCTGTGTGAATAATGGTTTCTGTGGTTTATAGGCAGTTCCTAAAAGCTTAATAATTAAGAAAGTGCTCGTGGCTCCGTCCAAATAATTATGTTGATTTTTCTCAGCTAGTAAAAAAAAACCATCCATCTGAAGGGTTTCTTATCGAATCAAGACTTGCTTTGGTCCACAGGGCATTCTTTTTATTGTATTTTTTTTTTTTCCATTCTCATTCTTTCAACTAAATTTAAAAGGTGAAAATTTAGAAGTGGCAATCTACTTCCAAGCAGAAAATCACAGGGGAAAGAGAAACCCAACCTGCGCCTGGCTTGTCTGAAAAACTCCAAGGGAACTATTTTTACTCCCTTAAAATCGTTTCCTTTTGGCCCAGTTTGCAAACTCAGCGTGAACTCCGGGTTCCTTGCTCTATTTGTGGATGTCTGAAAATGTTTCAGGGAATAAAAAAAGCCCTGGAGTGCAGGTGTACCCAGGGTGACAAGTCCAGCCTTCCCCCTGCCTGCACTGCTGTTTCAGCTCCAGAGAACAGGGAGCTCCCCCCCAGTGGGTGCAGCAAACCCCCCGTGTGCTGGAGGGTGGCTGTGAGAGCTGGTGTGACACCAGGTTTTTTTGGGGTGATTTTTTTGGCCTTTCCTGTTTTTCTGGCTAGCACTGGCAGGAGAAGAGCATTCTGCTGTGGCTGGGAGCTGCTGGGAAGATGAAAACAAGGGAAACTTTTACTGGTGACTTGAGGCATCCAACAAAAATCATTGGTGCAGTGATTGGGAGCCAGTGAGATGTTTAGTAACGGGCGTCTCAATGGGGCCATTCATCTGGGGAGCCCAAAGCCCTTTGCAGGGGGGGCTCCTCATTTCCCTGTGGGGAAGCAGAGGTGACAGGGCTGAGGAGCAGCCCAGAGTGGTGTCTCACCCCCTCCTTCCTCTCTGTCCTCTCCACCAGGTCAATTGGGCCAGACCTGCTTTGCTCTGAAGCATCCATGTTCTTCTGAGGCATGATAATGGTTTAAAAAGCTGTTATATACTAATGTAGTGTTGTTGTATAATAATATCAGCAATAATATTAATTGTAATAATTAAAGTAAAGCAGGACTGTGACTTTTGGGTAGGAGAAGGGCATTGGGAAGGAGTTAGGAAGGGAAAAGAAAAAGCAAGAGACTCACAGATTCATGCTGCAGGGTAGAAAAGCAGAGAGACCCTTTGGAAAGAGCTCCCTGCCCTTCACCTGTCCTCCTTTGGGTGCTGACAGCTCCCTCAGGGGTTTAGTTCCAAGGTGGCTGCAGGAACCTCAGCACCTCGCCCTGAGGGTGCAGGATTTGCAGTTTCAGGTGGCTGTGAGTCTGTGAGGTGTCCAGGGTTGGGGCAGAGGAGTTGCTGGGTCAGGATAAAGCATCACAAGCTCAAATCTGGACCAACTCTGAAGCAGAGAAGATATTGCACCTCCCCTTGACCTGTGTGTGTGGATTAAGGCCCTGCAGGCAGCTTGGTATTAAAGCCAGGACTTACATGTGGGATAAGACAGTAGAGACCCAAAAATACTTAATTATTCAAAGCTCAAACAGCCAATTGGAGAGAGATCCTGCACGGAGCAGGGACAGGTTATCTGCCTCCAATGTGCAAAGCAAATTCATCTGATTATTCAGGCCCTTGGTTGGAGCCAGGCAGGGGGGAGAGTTGGGTATTTCCCACCTAACCTCCTTCCTTAAGCAACTGCTTCATTTTAGCTGAATTTGGACTGCTGTGAATGATTATTTCCTTGCCAGATCATATAAAATAAGCATCTCAGCCAGCCCCCTTACTCAGAAGCACGTTGCACCATCAAAGCTGGGATCTCAACCCTCCCTTAGGATGTGCCATCATCAATTTATAGCTGCTTGTCTCTTAGAGGGAGGGAGGTGACTTGGGAAAGCAGCAGGTACCTTTGGTGTGGAGAAATGCTCAGCTTTGGATTAGAGCAGCCAGGTGCCTTTGGATCTCCCTCTAGATCCACTGGCTCCTGCAGTGAGGCTAAAGCAGCCACTTATCTTTGGTGGATCTCCCTCTAGATCAGCAGAGAAGGAATGAATCTGGACGGAGCACTCGCTGATCTGGAGATGGAAACAATTTGCCATTGAAGCAGGAGGGGGAACCCAAGATGAGAGGGATCCTCAGGGGGGGGAAATAAATATCATTTCCAAATAACAGTTTTCTGTTAGAAATGTCCAGAGTGGCTATTTCTGCTCTTGTGAGGTTCTGGCAGATTCTTTTCAAAGGCAGCCTGAAACCTTTTAAGGAGAAATATCAAAGGAAATGTTTTTTCTTCCGCTGACATTTTTTTTTTCACGAAACCAAAATATATTTCTTGACAGGCTACAAAGTGACCCAGATCCTCCATCCAAATACAAGCGGGCGTTTAGCAGAGCTTACCAACATATCAAAGAGCTCAGTGCCTGGCCTTTCCATCCCACTTGTGCTGCAGCTGCTGCCATGCCTGTCAAGGAATGTGAAAATAGGGAAGGGAAAATGCCTCTCTGTGCGTGGTTTGCCTCGGAAGAGCTGCTCTGCACCCCTTGTCCTGGGTGTGTTTGCCAGCTGAGGTGGCAGGGCTCACTGTGGTAAAGGTTTTTGGCTGTGGCTTGAGTGTCTTTTCTTTTAGGCAGTTTGGAAAAAATCCCTTTGAGGGTGTTGTAGAAGACGGGGTGCCAGCTTGGTAACTCTGATCAGCAGTAAAACCTCAGAAAATGTGAAGCTGGGGGAAGAAATAGGATTTTGTGGATTGGATGTGGCTTTTTCCTCTTAGCCCTTGGCCATCCTCTCAGCATTTATCAGAGTGATGCTGTGAGTTGTAAATAACTGGAGCAGAGACTTAAAAGAACTTCCCACAGCTTTATTTTCTGAGTCATTCCAAAACCCTCAGCATGAAAACATCCCTCTTACCTTACCAGGGCTTGTCTTCTGTGTTCAGCTGTGTCTGGCAGCACGGGCAGGGCTTAGCAAGAGGCTCTCCCTGCCTCTGGTTGTTTTTATTCCCTCTTCACAACTATGAGGTTATAAAGAGCAGAAAAATAGGTCTATTTTTTTTGTTTGTTTAGAGGAAAAAAAAAAAAAGCAGCCGGTTAGGAATTTGTGTGAAGTCCTATTTGCTATAATTTAACCTTGTGATTGATGTTTTTTACCAAGTCTTTAAAGGGGAACTGGGTTTAACTGAGCACTTTTTTCCAGGAGTGTGGAACCTCCTTTGTCTTGTGTGTGTGTCTGAGTGTCTGTGTGTGTATATATATATATATTTTTATATATGCAGATGTATGGAGACATAGCTAGTTTTTATAGCAGAGTGCAGTGCAGGACGTCAAACCCCACGTCATTTGTTTCCCCTGCTAATGATCTATCTCTGGAATCCCGATTGCTTGAGCTATTCCAAAAATGCCTGTGCTCTGGGTGGATGGAAAGCTGCTCCTGGCAATGGCCTTTCCAGCTTCCCAGTAGCAGCTGTAACATTCCAGTAGCCATTAGCAGCTCATATCAAAGAGGAGGGGCCCTGTAGCACTGTGACCATCCAGGCAAAGCCCCATCCCTGCTACCTGCAAGGCATCCATGTGGGATCATTCTGGAGATAGAGGAGAAGGAGGTGATGGGTGGTGGTCTCTAAATCCACACCAGTCCACACACAGTACGTGAGAATCAGCCCTGGGATGCACTTCCACATTGTGCAAGAAGCTAAACCCTAAATCCTGATAGGATTCAAGTCTCCTTGACACTCAGGGAAAACAATACCCTTTGGGAGACAGAAAGAGCCATGATTCTAGGCTATGTCTTCAAGCCTTAGCAAAGGATTCCCTTCGTAATCACCCTGTTGGATTTGTCTGTGACTATAGCTGTAGCTCCCCAGCAGTGAGCTCTGGTACGTGGGACTGTGTTTCCAAAGAGGAGTTCTGGTGCCAGAAAACAGGATGGTTTGGGCTTTTCTGTGTTTGGGGTTTGTTTTTATGTTGGTTTCTTTTAGGTTTAAAGGTCTGAAAAAAACTTGAAGGAACTGGGAGGGGGAATAAATGTTAATCAGACTTTGCTATGGGAAGAAAACATGAATTACTTAGCGGGCTGGAGATGTTGGATGGATCCAGACCACTCAGTCTTTCCCAGTTTTCCAAGGTGTTCAGGACCAGGGTTTAGTCAGTCACTGTACACTGACCCACTATCGCCAGGACACTGTTTTGGTGCAAAATCAGGTTACTGTTTGAGACAGCAAGTGCAGCTCACATTTCTCAGTACCCCTTGTGTACATCATCCCCTCCGTGTCACCTCAGTGGAAGGACCAGGAGATGCTCTACCCCATAAACCTCCCTGGGACACACAGAAGTATCAGTGTGGGGAGAGCCTCTTTTCCCAGCCCCTCCAAGCTCTGATGCTGACAAGGAGGCTGCTGGTATCTCTGTGGGTATTAGCACTGCTAGAAACTCCCTGCTGCTGCAGTCAAACTCCCAGAGGTGGGACTCCCACAGAACAGACCCTTCCCAGCGCCGCTGCCGCAGATGGAAATCCTGCAGAGCCTGTGGGTTAGTTGGTTGGTTGGGGTTGGTTTTTTTTTTTTCCTCTGTAGCCACCACAACTGCAATTTGAGGAGAGAAGGAGAGGTATTCCAAGTATTTTGTCTTTAAAAGGAAATAGTGAACAACTTATGGATAAGACATTAAGCCAGGCCTAGACCACTCGTGGTCGTTAAACAGCCCAGGCGGGCGGGTGTTGGTCTTGGATTCCTGCCGAAATTCCAGTTGAAGGAAATGCATCCCAGCTACCTCAAATTCCACCTGCATTTTAGCTCGGAACCAGATCTATTATTCCCAGCCACTGACCAATAGGTCTGGAACAGTATCTTTGCCCTACATCAGTGCTACCAATGAGAAAAGAGCTAATCCAGCCTGGAATCTGGTGTTCGACCCTGTCGGGAGAAGCAGATCCCTACTTTCTGGGGTAGGATTGGATCTCAGACTTCTATCTTTAAGGGGAAAAGGCTTGTCCAGAGATGGAATAGGTATTGAGGTGGAAAAATACAGAGGGGGGAAAAAAAGACTGGCAGGGTTGAGGTGAATCCAGCATGTGTCTGGTCCAGCATCCCCACTCCAGTCACACCCCATAGAAGATGGTCTGGATCATGGCCTCTGCTAATTAGAGACTGGCCTCACAGCTAATTATCCTTCCAGAAAAGTTATCAATGATGACTGTGACATCAGCTTATAGTTTTCCTGGGATATACATTCATCCCCTCCTGCAGTGTGGTCCTGCATGGCAAAGCCCCCGCTGCAGTCCACGGGGCCACGCTGCAGCTGTAGAAAAGCCAGTGAAAACCCATCCTTCTGGATAAAGGGTGCTGATATTTGAGGACAGTTATTTTATCTTTCTTTGACTTTAAAGATAACAAGCTACCAGCATGTGAAAGGGCATCATTTTTCTTCTGTGGGAGTTATTTATGAGCTTAATCCTGCTCCACCCTACGCATTACAGTTTGTGAGGCTTTTCAGTGCAAGTGTTACTGCTTTCAAGAGCAGATCAGATCCCATCTTCCCACCCTTTTATTTTTTATTATTTCTTTTTCACTTCATTTTCTCTGCAGCCCAGCACCAGCACATTTTAATGGTGGGAATCAACATACCTTTGCAGCCACTCCCAGTAATACAGCTCAGGTTCCTGAACACGCAGGGAATTGCAAATTTGAGAGCCACTTTCTATTCAGATATAAATATTTTTCACACTTGGGCAAAGCATCTTTCTCCTTGTCTTTTGTGAATAATGATCTGCCATCCTCTGCTATCCCAGATTTGCATTTCAAAGCCCCCCTGGAAGGAAGCATCCCGATGTCTGGGCAGCGGGTGGTAACTGCTGTCCCTGTTTGCAAATTACAGTCTCCCTGTGAGATGAGGTGATTTAACATCAGGCAGTGGTGTGATGGAGCAGCCTGGGATCTGGTTATGGAGCAGCCAGGGATCTGGTTATGCCCCAGCATAGTTTTAACAGGCACATCATTTGTTTGACAGAGCAAATGGCAGTCAGAAAGAGAACTTTACTGGAAATGATGGTGGTGGGGCTGGAAGCAAGGGGTGATCTTTTGGCTCTGCCCAAGACCTGTGGCAAAACCTGGCCTGCTTTTGAGGAAGCCAGGATTTTGCTGGAAGCTTTTCACAGCATCCCAGGCAGGAGATTAGCATCTGAGCTGAAAGATCAGCTCCCCAAGAGCCTCCAGCTCCACTCATGCTCAGCTGCAATATCATAGTGGAGGAGATTTTATTCCTCCATTGTGATGACAGCCCCTGAATCTGTCCTTGGCCAGTCTCTCCTGCTTCTGACTTGCAGCAGGAAAATGTCTCCCATCCTCCAGATATTTCTACAGAAAGATATCTCCTGGGTATGAGCTATTTGCAGCAGCAGCATCACTAGGTAGTAGGAAGTTCCTGCCCAGGCTTTCCCAAAACACCCATTATCACCTATTCTGAGCAGGAAGTAGATTGTGCTTGGTGGACCTGGCCCTGGTTGGGTAACTTGGGAAGGATGCTGTAAATGCCTGGAGGAAAGCCAGCTGTAGCCATGTAGCCATGCACAAGCATCCTTCTTACCCAGCTATTTTCCTTGTTTTGGATCCCTCTTGTTGTTTGTACTTCCTTGTTCATGTTTGAATCCATCAGGCACATGCTGCAGGGTTCCTGCCTCTTGAGGGGACCAGTGAAGAGATTGACTCCAGATGGGAAATGTCTGAGTAAGGAGCACTCTGAACTGTAGTTATCAAAGCTCCTAGGGAAGTGGAGACTGGTGCTGAGGTGGAGCAGAGGGAACTGGTCTTTTCATCGTTCCTTTTGCAGCCAAGACATCCCAGGGGGTTCATGAGACCAAGCATTTTAATTGCTTGCAGGTCAGGCAGGTCCTTAGAGTATGGGGGTGGAGAAGAAAAGATGCTGATAACACACATGAAGCTTCCAATGCTGGGATGCAGGGACCTTGCAAAGACCAAGCACAGGGCAAGATGGGGCACCAGTGGATGGTAGAGTCAGGCTGGTCCAGGCTAGACTGAAAGCATCCATACCTCAAACTGGAGTTTACAAACAAAACTGGGGAATAAACCAGTTTGTGTGTGCAAGAGAAAACTCCTCTGGGCAGATTATGTGCTTTGGTGAGTCCATGTGTCCTGAGCAGCCTCTCTTGGGATGAGAGAGCAGGTACATCTGTGGATGGGTACCTGGGAGAGGATGGTTTTTTACATTGACATGGGAGCTGTGGCACACTCAGGAGTTGCTGGGGTGTGAGTGTGTCTGGTACAAGCTGACGTTGCTTTAAGACTAGAATAGGTTTAGATTTTCCACCTTCCAGGCAATCGCCGAGGAAAGAGATTGTCTCATTTTTTCATGTATATATATCTCATCTCCCCGTTGCCGAGGCAACACTGTATATGTTTGCAGGCTGGAAGGATCTGGAGATGGAAAATGAAGCCAGGGAGTGGACTGAGAAGTCCAGCAGGAATTTTCCTCCGGTCTTTTGCGGCCGATTGGTTTGCGCTAATTGAAGCCGGTCTCCTGGGATCAGGCATCAAATCTGAGATTTCAATTTTTATTATTTTAAATCAACCGCAGTTGCTCTTGGGAGGCCGTTTTTCATGTCACAAATTAACCTCGCTGGGGGGGGGGGGCTGCAGGATGGGAGCCAGGGGCAGGGTAATTCCATAGAAACACAAACAAGGTACAACATCTTGCTCTACCGGCTGCTGCAAAGCTCAGCCCCCTGGCACGACAGGAGCCTCTGGGTACCTGGGTTTTCTCCGTGGCCACTCAGCTTGCTCCAGGGCTTGGTTTTTAACTCAGGATGTCCCAGGGAAAAGTCAGTACAGGGATGCACCTGGCTGGACCCTCCTCCACGCCGAGGAAGCTCCTGGCTGCAGTGGATTGCCCAGAGAGTCCTGTGGCACAGGGGAAGGTTCTAAGCATCTTCTTCTCTCAGTTCTGGGGTTGTTTCCAACCAGCTCCCGTGGGATCTCTGTGCTGTGGCCTCACGTGTGCTATCTGTGGTGTGTGAGCACATACAGGTGGACAGACAGTGCCCCAAAGCCACCAACCCTGCAGGCAGGGGGAGGGACTGAGCTCTGGGGGGGGTGGAAGACAAATTTGTAGATGCTTTAAAGAGATGAAGAAGGGCATTAAAGGGAGGAAAGAGTATCTGTAAGTTGAGGCCACTCAGTCTATGGGAGACTTTTGTCTGCTCTGGAGAGGTTTTTGGGGAAAGAATTTAGAAATTCCTATTGAATTTAAGGTTTATTTATTACTAAGGCATTTTGCAGCCTGTGTTGCCCTGGCAGTAGCAGAGCTGGAACCCACACATGCAATAACCATGCAGGCACCTCCCATCCATCCTTCTCACCTTGCCCCTCCATGGGCTGCTAAAACCATGCAAAAGCCCCTTCAGCTCTTCAGAGCATTTTGGGGGGGCTCCTCAAGCAGCAATGACCCTCTCTACCTCTTTCCCCCCACCACCACCACACCCCAGCCTTTAAAAGGCAGTTTGTGCTGAGACTTCAAAACGCTTGGCAAAAAGCTGGTATTTCTGCCAGGTGGGTCCCCCCTCAAGCTTTTCTGATCTTGAGCAAATAAATAAGGCAAGAACTTCCCAAGGCCAGGGGAGGTGGTGGAGGCGACGGTGCCGTTCCTGTTGGCAAGCTGGCATTCCCCACCTCTGCTAAATGAGGTTCAGAGAGGCCATCTGGTACGTGTATTTCTAATCTCATCATTTTATTTCACTGGATGGGTTGTGGTTGGTTGGTTATTTTTATTTCTTTTTGTCAGTCACTCAGGGACTGGTCTATAAATAGCCAAAGTGTCCAACGTGCCAGGAATTGGTGTTCAGAAATCCTCCCCGTGAGTAATAGGAGGCTTGATAAGAAGCCTGTGGAAGGAGTTGCTGGTGCTGAAGTCACCCTGGGCTATTTCTCCATCCTTCTCTCGTCTCTGAGCCCTTCCCTGCAGGTGGCACTTGGCTTTGGGGAGGTGGAAGGGTGACATCCAGCCATACCTGGAGAGAGCTGGCTGAGCTGGGTGTGGATGTGGCTCGGAGCAGCATATGAAGGGTTGTTACAGACAGAGTATTTTCAGCTGTTGGGAAAAAGGCTGTAAAATATGATTCCCACCATAAGCAGCCCTCTGGGTTGGGAGTACATCAAAATGGGTATTTTGCCTGTGGCAGAAACCAAACCCTGATGTGCCAGAGGATGGTAAAGCCCTCGAGTAATCCCTTTAATTGTGTAACGCCACGGCCAGCGAGGAAATGGTTTCTGATCCTGTTAAGCTTTGGGAAAGAAAAGCTTTTGTAACGTATCCCTGGCTTTTAAACCCTCCCTGTTCTTGCCACAGCTCTGTGCAGAGCCTGCACCAGCACCTTCAGCAGGTTAAGGGGGAATAAAGGAATTAACCACCCCCCAAGAATAATAGAAAAAAAATAAACCCCACTGAGGTGAAGCAGGAGAGATCCAGCTCTGCAAGAGACAGGAGTGGGTGATGCAGGGCAAGGCCAAGGAGCTGCCCTCTGAGTCAGGGGATGCTCTTGGATCCCCGCCTGGGTTTTCAGCCCCTCCAGTTTCCTAAGAACCCTGCTTCATACAGAAGGGAAGAGAGGAAAAGCAGGGAGGGAGGGAGGGAGGGTGTTTCTGGTATTGAGCAGCAGTGCAGGGTGATTTCTCTCAGCAGCTGACAGTGTAAATGCATTTCCTGGCAGGCAGCTCACTCTGTATTAAAATTCTTGATGAAGATTATTAAAGTGTGTTTATGAAAAGCCCACGAGGGCTTCTTGGACTCCAACCTGCCTTTTCAAAATGAGATGTTTGGGTGCGGGCTGAGTGCTGGTGGGTTATTAAAACCAGCCTGTCCAAACCCACCCTCTCCACTGGCAATATCTGCAGCAATTGGGAAGGTCCCAGCCTCTGCTAACCAGGGACTGGTGTGGGCTCCTGCAGCCAGTGCCACCCCTGAAAACCCAAAGCGTGCCCCAAAACCTCACTGCAAATAAACCTGAGTGCCCCTGCCCTGTAGCTGGGGGTTGGAGCGAGGTGCAGAGGGGTGACTGGGAGCTGTGCTGCTGTGGTTTGGTGCTCTGGGAGGAGTGGGGGTGGCTCCAGCCCTCCCTTCATGCCAGGAAAACGTTTGGAAGTTGTTTCAGTGCTGGAGATGGAGCCATCAAATGCCACACACAAACTCCCACTGGTGATGCTGACACAGAGAGTCCCTGTCACTCAGAGTAGCCAGGTAGCCACCAGCAGCATGCTCATAGCCCAGGTACCAGACACACCTTGCACACACGTGTGTACCTCGGGCAGCAGCCTCCAGCCCCTTTTCTATGTGTTCTTCCCTTCCCAGCCTGAGGTAGGACTTTTAACGTGGGAGACCAGGTTGTATATCTAAATATATGTCCTTAAAAAAAAAAAAAAAAAAAAAGGAAAAAGTTTCCAAGAACAATGGTGGAAGCAGCCCAAAAATGTGCTAAGAAGGACGAATGCATTAGGACTGGAGTCCAAGGAAAATATCAGAAGGGTGAATCAGAAAGGAGGAAAGGAAGGGGGAAAAAAAAATAAAAACGTATGGAGTTTTTAAAATGTGATTTTATTTTATTTTTTTAATTTTTTTTTCCCCTTTTAATGTTAATGGCAGCTTTTCAATTTGAGCTTGGAGTGCTGGAGAAATGTGTCAACTGCTCCTGCCCTGAGCTGTACTGGGGGATGCTGGAGCATTGTTGCAGTGACACATTCAAGCTGGTTTCAATCCAGCCCCGTTCAGAATAATAGACTGGTTTGGGTGGGAAGGGGCTTTTAGAAGTCATTTGGTCCAACCCCCCTGCAGGGAGCAGGGACATCTGCAACTAGAGCAGGTTGCTCAGAGCCCCATCCAGCCTCACCTGGGATGGTGCCAGGGATGGGCATCAACCACCTCTCTGGGCAACCTGGGCCAGGCTCTCACCACCCTCAGAGTAAAATGTCTTTGCTTTCTCTGGTCTAACTCTCCCTCTTTTAGTTTAAAACCATCACCTCTTGTCCTGTCACAATAGGCCTTGCTGAAAAGAGGCCCTGTTCCTCTAGCCTTGGCTTCTCTGCAGGCATGATTCTGTAGTAATGTTTGATTAGTGAGGCTAATTAGCCCCTCCACTCCATGTTTAGACCCCACACCCCTGACTTCAGCTCTAGCTCACCAGTGCCTTTCTAGTGGCACTAGTCCCACTGTGGCAAACCAGTCAGAAATAAATTACTAAGAGCGTTTCTTAAGTTTCTTGCAAGGGGCAAAGTCTTTCAAGTCTTTGTAGGAAAATGGGAGATGCCCTGATGGGTGCCACGTAGGTCAGGAACCCAGTAGGAAAAAGTAGGTGGGTGATGCTGAAGTTGTAAGTAGCATTTTCTGGAGCAGGGACAGCTCTGTGTCTTCTGGAAATGGCATCTGTGCATCACACTGGTTTGTTGTAACTGGTTATAGCATCTGGTGGTTTCTTGAGCATCACCATGTCCCCTAATTCAGTAGTGTGCTTTGGACAGGCTAAACCCAAGTTGTCTTCTGCTTTACCTTTCTGGCTCCCTCCTTTATTTGCTTTTGGGTCTGTCTCTTCATTTCTTCTGCAGTTCAGCCCCTCTTCCTGTGTTATCAGCGGTTCATGCCCAAAGAGGCTGATTGCAGAGGGCAGAAAACAAATTATCCTCATAAAATCTTGGGGTTGATTGTTTGAAAGGGGAAGAAAACACAGTTCTCCAGGCCAGTCGTGGCAGTGTGGTGGCCACAGACAGAGGTAGGAGGGGAAGGAGGGAGATCAAGCCCAAATTCAGATGTATCCCCGGTGACTGCAACATCCGTCAGGGCTGAAGACAATCTGAGGCTCATTAATCATCTGCTATAAACAGAGGGAGACTCACTGGAACAGAGCAGTGTCACTGGATGAATGGCCTGGAGTTGGAAAATAAACATTTCCAGCTCGGCCTCGCCGTTTATTTTTGCTAAATGCCTGTGCCGTGCCGGGGCGGTCCTCTGGCAGCGGGGTGCCCTGCCCCACAGCCAGCCCCAGGAGCCTCCTCTGGCCATGCTGGGAGACACTCACACCAAACTGGAGCACGAGACAAATTTCAGAGTGGCCATCTCTGGCCTGGGTGCTTTCAGGCTTTAGCTCCAGGTGTAAGGGTCTGTCTTGCCCCGGGGGGCTGCGGAGTCGGTGAGCTTTAGTAGGTGGGAGATGCATCTTGGTGGGGATGTCTCTCCTCACCTTGATCCCACAAACCTCGGTGGTGATCCAGGGAGGTGTCTCGCAGAGGTGTCTCCATCATGTTCACTCACCACAGGATTTCCACAAACAGCAGTTTCTCCAAACCTCTCGTGCCTGTTGGGGTTTGGGGGGATTTTTCCCCCTCTGTGAAGCCCCACCAGGTGCAGTCTGGAATCCACGCTCGCCCAAATATGCCCTTAATTCTGATTTATTAAGATGGTTATTGTATAGATGATTGGAAACATATTCTGGGAGATTTAATGACCTCGGAATAGACTCATGGCCATTACAGAGCTGTTAATCCCCTATAAACATGTTTTTAATCATGCCACTATTTAAGGTACGATAACTGTCCTATTAAACATAACGTGTAGCTGGCAGCCTTCTTAGAAAGAATTGCAAGCTATGAGTGGCTTTTATTTTATTTCCTACAGGCTCATTAACTTCTGCTGCTCAGGAGATGTTACCACAACCACAAGCAGACAGCTCGGGTATCCAGCCCTTCCCTATCCCACGAGGGTCCCTGCTGGTGCTGTACAAGGACCTTCACCAGGAGAGGGCTTTGCCAAGGTCCCAGCAGGTGAGTGGCTTTTGAAGTGGACCTGCTTCTCTTTAGCATCACTCAGAGCACTGTGTTCCACCTCGGGTTGTAAGAGCAGTGAGACACCACGTAGAAAGCTGTGTCAGTGCTTAGAACTTTGGTACAGCACTTACCCCCTCCCGGGTGTCTGCTCTCCCTTCAGGAACAGTAAATTCCATTAGCAATGACATTTTGGGCCCTGTGTTTCTGGTGGCGAGAAGAAAACAAGCACCCCCTCCAGCTATGCTCAGTTGGAAAATAAATGACATAACCCTGGGCTGGCTTTTCATGTGCCTTTCTGACTGGATGTGCCATCCAGCTTGGTTCCCATCCAGCTGACCAGCTATTCCTGAGGATGGGCTGCTTACAGAAGAAGACAGGTTGAGAAGGGGAAAAATTTCCACTAAATTAAATTACTTGAGCTGGAAAAATAAACCCTTGCCACAGCTTGAAGCAAATGCCCCCTGCCTGGTGCCTCCCCTGCTTAGTCTGAGATGCTGCCACGGAGCAGGACTCGCTCCCATCCAAGCTGCTCCTTGCCAAGGGAAGGCAGATGTGTGTGAGATGCCCCAATAGCCCTTTGAGGTTATCCCCTGACTCATGTGATGTGTCCCTTGGTGCCAAATAACCACAGGTCCTTGGGGAAGGGGCAGGAGACCTTTGCCTTCTGAAGTGCCAGCACCTTGGAGTGAAGCCATTGCTGGGTGTGGGCCAAGGGCTGGGGCAGTCCTGTCTGACCCCCTTTTGTGGCTCCTTTGTCTCTGGGTCTCCAAACTAACGCTTTTTGTCCCCAACACCACACTTCCCCTGGCCCCCTTGTCTGAGGGGGAGGACAAGGGGCTATTCTTTGTGGAGAACAGTGGGGGATCTCATAACAGGGTGGCTGGCTCTCAGCCATCACCCACCACCACCCTCCACACCTAGGTCATGTCTGGGCACTGGCATTTATGGGGACCAGGCTGCGTCGGGTACCACGAGTGAAGGAATTACACACAGAGGGAGGATGGGGAGATGGGGTCAGCACTCAGGGATTGCTGAAGGCAGCCTCAGTGTCTGCAAAAGGGTCCTGGGATCAGCACTTGAGCACAACTGGTGTTAGATATGGAATTTGTAACATGTTTTCCTCAAAATGGTTCATTTTCATCTTTCTGTGGTGGGATAGGGCCTGGAAGCTCAGGGCTGGTGGCTTGTTGCTGACAGTGCAAATGAAACATCCCATGGGACCAAGCCCAGAGGCAGTGGGGGTTAAGGGACAGACTCCTTTCCAGCTCCCTTTGCATCATCCCCCTTGCACCCCACGGCTGGGAGCCTCACAGCCCCGTGTGCTGGTGCTCGGAGCGGGTGCTGTTTGTTTTGGAAGGAGCTGAGCTTTGTCTGCAGAGCCGCCAGCCAGTTTTCTGCAGCCCACCTTATAAACCTCCCCAGCCTGGGCTCTCCTCTCACCCAGCAGCTACCTGGGCTGCTGGCACAGCCAAATGTTTTCTTTGCCAGGTGCTATTTCCCTGCCTGACCTCCCCGTGGTGGCAGATGCCAGCGTGTGGGTGGGATGCTTGCAGGGTTGTAAAGATCTGCCACCCTCATCCCATCTCCCCGGCTCCCATCCAACGTGGCTGGTTTCCCCTTTATTTCCCCTTCAAGCAGATTCCATGAGGTGATGGGCTCCAGCTGAAACACTCCATGGCAGTCAATGCATGGAGCATGACGGGGACCAGGAGCTTGGGGAGGATGCAGGAGTAAGTGAGGATGCCCAAGAGTCCCTGTGTGCAATGGAGGAAGAAAAAGGGGGGGAAGAAAAGCCCAGTCAAGGGTGATAGTTCATCCTCACTGACCTTTTTCTTCATAAAGTGCTCTCTTTATTCCTCAGAAATGAAAACATGCATTTTACATAGCTAAAATCCCCACAGGAGCAAGGTCTGGGGGGAGCTGAGTGAATCAGGGCTGTGCTGGTGGCTCCAGGCCCTCAGAGGGTGAATGTCCTCTGGGCTCTGCTGTGGGGGAGAGGGTGAGACCCCATCTGTGGGAGAACTCGGCTCCAATGTGCAAGATGCAAGAGCAGCTGACAGCAGCTCTGTTTTTTGGGTTGTTGGGGTTTTTTTTCCCTTCTTTCCTCTTAGAAAAATCTCATCTGGGGATGTTATCCTGCCAACCTTCCTCATTGCTGCAGGAAGGCCAAGCAGAAGCTTCCCTGAGGGTGGCTGACTTTCCAGAGCTGCTTTCCAGGAGATTTCACCCTCACTTCTCTGAAACCTTTCTCCCTGTCCAAGCAGATGTGGAGCAGGGATGCTGCAGACCCAGTTAGCCCCTTGGAGCTCCCTGAGCCCTCGGCAGCGTGCACAGAGGCAGTGGCACCATCTGGGTGGGTGCTGGAGATGCACTCAGTGGGAGGCCGAGCTCCCCTTCAATCACCTTCGCCTCTCGCCCACCAGCACATGCCAGGAGACAAAGCTGGCACTTCTCCCACCTAGACATCAGCCAAGATGTCTGGTGAGGAAAAGGAGCCAAGGGGCAGCCTTCCACCCGCCCTGTCTGCTCGCTGTTTGCAGCCCAAGGCTCTGTCTGGCTCTCGTGGCCACCTGGAAGGGAACTGCGGGAGATCCATGACGCACATGCCAGGGATGAGTTTGCCCCTTCCCAATGCATCGCCTCGGCCTTGCTTTGTGGATGGGGAAACTGAGGCAGGGGAGGCCCAGACCCTGAGGACTGCCCGCCGGCAGAGAGCAGAGGCTTTGAAAGAAATAAGGAATTTCCATCCTGTCAGAAATTCAAAACATGTCTGTCGGCATCAGCTTTAAATTGAGAAGTTGGGAGTTTCACCTCAAAAGAAATATTTGCAAGAAGAAATAGTTCCTTTTGTCTTTACAAATCAGACTGAACAGGAGAGAGCAGTGAGGGCACTAACCCTGCTGGAACGCAACGCTTCCATAATCCTCAATAGGTGTTTTCATCAAATCCAAACCCGCCTGCAAAATACTGTCTGGCAAAACTCTATTCAGCTGGAAAAACACCGTCTAGGTCGCTCTCCTTTCAAGTTATCTCTCTAGACCTCATACAAAGTCTTATTTATTCACTCCCTTTTCAGCTGGTCTCCACTTCTCCATCTCTAGGCATCCACAAATCATGATTTGCCTCTCTGGCGTCAGGGCCTCGCTGAAAAAACACGAAGGACTTGCTTTTTAATTCCACTTTCCTTGCTCCTGTTCCTCTTGTAGTTTAATTCACTCTTGGATGTCTCCGGGCTTCTCAGTGAGCCTCGGAGCCAGAAATGTGTTTTCTTCTGTGGTGCTTCAGGTGCTTAATGGAATTGTTCAGCCCCAGCACCTGAAATCAAGCCAAGTTGTCTTGGCTGTTATCAACTCTGAGATCGGGTTAGGAATTGGTGTTACCCCAAAACACGTAGTACTTGAGCTTGGGGGGTGTGCAGGCTGAGTCCAGAGCAATCCTGTCTGTCTTTGCCTCTAAATGGGGAGGGTCTAGGAGAGAAGGAGCTCTTGAGGTCGGTGCTCCTGGGAAGTGGGTGAAGGGATGGAGCTGGTCATGTGCCAAGAAGCATCTCCCTGCCTCCTGCCCTGGGACACAGGTGGTCATTTGGGACCTTTCTCCTCCAGTCCCTGTCTCCTGTGCTATTTCTGTTCCTCCAGGGAAAGCAGGGGTCAGGAGAATCTGTGTCCCTTTCCAGTGTTACCAGAGGGCTTGCTGAGGGATGAAGAGGTATTTTGGAGCTTAAGTGGACTCTCTGGAAGCTCCACTCTGACTTTCTCACGGGAAGAATGGACTTGGCCCCTCCAAGTGGACCCAGGCCTCCAACCTACCCCCTGCCTGTGTGTGTTTGTGCATGTGCAGTCCTGCTGACATCTCTTCCCCCATGGCAAACTCTGGCCCTGGCCGAGCTCCTGCTGTCCATCCCCTTGGCCTCGGGTACCGCGGTGATGGGGTGGAAGAGCTCTGGAGCCTGCATGCTTTCACGTTTCCCTTTCCAGGCAGAGGATGCTCATGTGCTCAGCAGCCCAGTGTTCCCAGCAGCCCCTGAGGCCAGCTGACAGCTCAACTGGAAATAGATACGGTCCCCATCCTGCCCTCGTGTTGTTGTTGGCAGGCGGGCGCCGAGGGTCTGTCGAAGGAAAATTGTTCTCATCTGAATAAACACAATCAGCTGCTGCCAGCAGCTCCAGTGCCCCAGCAGAGGCTTCACGTGGCCATTTCCCCCAGTCTGGGTGATGGTTTGACTGGCAGGTCGGAAGGACCTGGCTGTCATTCGTGGATGTTTTCAGGGCATGTTGCACCACTCATCTTCCCTTCAGGTGATGGAATTGTGTGGGTGCAGGTACGCTTGAGCATCACCCTTCTCTGAGAATCACCCCTCCCTCTGACACAGGGAAAGTTTCTGCTGCCCAAGCGATGGGAGACCAGGAGCTCAATGCAGGGGGAGGTGACACATCAAGGCTTGTTGTGCTGGTGGGAAAATGCTGCAGCCAACACAAGCTTTGCCTTTTAGACTCATTTGCAGCAGTTTGCTGTGTGGGTTCGTGTCAGACTGGTCAGTGTCTGTCTCTTTGCAGGCTCACACCTTGGCTGATGACTCTCCCAGAGGGGTTGGACAGTATCTTGCAGAACCAGCTATGCCCTGCTGAGCCCACACCAGGTAATCACCTCTGACTTACCTCTCTCTGCAAATGCTGTTGCTTTTGACCCTTCCCTGTGTATCACCAGAAAGCAGCTCACGTCCTGCCTCCAGGACTGTTCTGTACAGCTTCAGGTGGGGGATGCAGCACCACACATGTCACCTTTACGGGGTGAAAACCAGCTGCTGAAATAGCTCCTGCAGCTGATAAACCTGTGGCTTCCCCCACCTCAGTGCTCCACAGGGAGGACATGGGTTTCCCAGGGCTGCAGAGCTGGGTGATCCCAGCAACTGAGCTCACTCCACGTTGCCCAGCCAACCCAAACAGGACCAAGTGACCCAGTAACATGTATTTTATTCTATCTCCAGTTTGGGGCTGCTGCCTGCTGAGTGTCTACTGCAGAGGAATTTCTCTGCCCTGAGCAGGGTGAGGCTCCAAGCCTGGGGGATCCTCCTGCTTGTTTGGGGAGGAAAATATCATCTCTGTCTTGGACACATAACAAAGCACAGACTTCTGCTCCTTTGTGTGCGACGTGAACATCACCAGTGTGATATGGGGTTGTCTCCATCGGTACTGGCTGTGCTCAGCCAAGCTTGGATTTGTTGTGTGGTTGCTGTTTTAATGAGAACCCCACCTGGCTGTGACTCAATTCAGTCCTTACACCCTGCTTAAGAAAGTCTGGTACAGCTTCAATCTGTTCCTAATTGCCATAAAGCAAGGCCAAACCCACCTGCTTCCTACCACCCACGCGTGGGTCACAAGGCCCACTCGTCCTGGTGAACTGTGCAGGTTTCAACTCACCTTTCATTGCAACCATCTCCTGTAAGACATTTCCCAAAGGGCTGATAAAATAGGAAAAAAAAAAAAACCAACAACTTCAAAAACCTCCCTGAAGTGGGAGCCTGGAGTGCTCAAGGTATGAAGGACGTCTGTCATGTTCCATCTTCTCCCCTTTCCTTAGGTTCCTCCTGGCACTAGGTGGTGGAGGAGGCCAAGAAAGTCCCCAGAGCTACTCAGATGGTGAGTAACTTTTCCTCTTCTAAGCCACAATGCCCCACTCGGCGTGTTCCCTGTCAGAGCAAGGAAATGCCATCCACGTTCCCCCTTTACTGCCCGCTCCCTGCACGGTGATTAACAGAACAGGGGCGCTAAGGGCTCTTGTTCTTGACCTTGGGGAAAGCAGGAGGCTTATAAAAACTCTTTAAGAGCTGCAGGAATTATGAGGCAATTAAAAAAATCAGGCCTGAGCTGGGACTGTGTCAATAAAACCGGGAGGAACTGATGTCAGCTCCGTGCAGGACGCGGGGACCGAAGCCTCTGCCCTCTCCTCCCACTGCTGAGCCCCTGGGGTTGGCAGTGCTGAAGCCTTACTCTTCCCACTGGCATTTATTTGGAAATGCAGGAGAAAGAAGAGATTTTGGAGCTGGGTGGGCTGTTTTTTCAACTCACCTTAATCCCTTCCCCCAAATGCAAAACCTGCACGAGCCCAGGCGGTGGGTGTTTTACAAACAGGAGAAGAATAGCCACCAAAATAAGCAAAGTGAATACTGAAGGGCTGAGGAGGGGGTCTCAAATTACTGCTTTGGAGTCTAAGAGGCCTGGCTTTAAGTGGGGGAGAATATTTTGGGCCAAAAGGATTAAACTCAGGGAAGCTGGTTTTTATTGATCTAGAATTTCATCAGTGCTCACCTTGGGGTTTGTGACCTGGTAAGAACAAGGTGAGAGAAATCAGCTGGGATCTGAAGGAATCAGCACACTGTGGTTTCCCCTTCTCATTGCCATGCTGGTTTCTTTCCAGTCTGGGTCTTTCCAAGAGTGGTGACCAACATCCTCAGGCAGGGCTGCAGCTCAGGCTTTGTCAGGCTGGTGTTGGAACATTTCTTGTTGGTGGGAGTGATTTCTTGTGCAAACCACTCGAGTTAAAGTGAGTGGTGATGGGGAGTGTAGCCTGTTCTCTGCTTCCTCTTGGGGAAGTCCTGGAGAAACATCATCCGGCTCTTGGGCCGTGGTGAGAGCATTTGCCAACCTCCTCTGACTGGTTTAAAACAGGAGGAGGCAAGAAAAAAGCACCGTGTCATTCAGTCTAACTCCCATCCAGCAGGTTTGCTTAGCTTTGGTCATTTATTTACCTGTCTGCACTGAAGTGCTGGCTGGATCAGTGCAAACGTGTTTCATGAGGAGTCAGAATAAAACCCAGGGCTGGGGTGGATCAGAAGAGCTGTGGTTAGTAGTTGGAGAGAGGTTCTCCTCACCCTCTCTATCCCTGTTGACTTCAGGCTTGATGGTGTCCCACAAGTAGGATGTCCTTGATATGCTGACCAACATCTGCTCTCACAGCTTGGGGAGGAAGCACTGGTGAAAGGAACTCACAGGTAACATGCACCCCTACCCCCAAATTGGCACTTGGCTGCCAAAAACCAGTGTAACAAGTCCCAGAGGCCCTCACAAAGAGCAGCTGCCTCCTCCTGAGAGCAGCCTGTGGGAGGTTTCTTGGTGGGACCTGCTGCCACCCACGTCTGTCCCCGTCCCACAGCGGTGGTCCTTGCACGGCAGAGCCATAAGGACACAGATGTTGGGTACCAAACACCAGCAGCCGTGCTCAGCTGCTCTCCCAGGCTTTGGCCCCAGCAGGAATGAAAGCCCTGCCTTTAACAGCCCACCAAGCACATTCCCATCCCACACGTATCCCAGTAACAGCAGAACACCTTTACAGGCACTCAGCACAGAAGGGAATGTTTCCTCTGATTGGTGCTCCCTCCTTTCTGGATTGATAAATACATTTTTACCTGCCCCCTTTTCATCAGGACCCGTCACAAAGCCAAACTGTGATTTTGCCCTTGAGAAAAGCTCATTTTTTTTACCTGTTTCCAGGGACTATAAAAACATAAGGTCTTAATAAGAACGATATGGCCACAGGTAAGAAATCCAGGCTCGCTGCCTTGTTTCCCAAATGATTTTCATCCCAGCTGATGGCATCAGATTGGTGACTGGAGGGGTTTTTTTTGTTGCTTTATGAACAAACATCATCCTTTGGCAGAAAGGGAGGTGTCAGCTCAAGAGCTTCAGTCCTCACATTTTAGTGACCGGTCATAACGCCCACGGTGTTTTCTGTGAGCACCAGCCAAAGGTCTGGGTGAGTTTCTTCCAAGTCAAAAGGCTTTACAAAATGGCACCTTGTTTCAGATCCCTCATTTTCACTTTATTTCCAGGACTACGACCTGCTCTTGTGAAAAAAACCTGCCGGTGTCAAGTGTTGTTGCAGCTCATTTGCCTTGGTTTAGGTGAGTTGGTTTTTTTTTTATTCAGATACATATTTATATTAGAAAAACCTACTTTTAACAAAGGATTTGATACTGAAAGGAAATTCTTCTGCCTGGTTAAGAGTGAACAACTGGATGCTGCCCTAATGCCCTGCAGCTGCTTGTAACTGAAATGGAGGATGCTGGGAAGTCCATTTAGAGCCAGGCTGTACCCAAATGGGTTCAGCACCCCCAGAGAGCCTCCACATGCCTTTTGTCACCCCGAGCCTGGGAAGCACAGGAGATGGGGATCCCCAGGAGCAGCTGGACAGCAGGAGCCGGGTTCTGCAGCACGCCCGCGGGAGCGACGCTCCTGCCCGTGAACCCGCTGCAGCTGCTTGTCTCTCTCTACCTAGTGATGAATCCCAGATGATTTCTCAGCCAGAGCTGTACAGTCACTTGTGTTAGATTATAAACTGGAACTTTTACAGGCTGTATGTGGGGTTTGTGGCTTCCTTTCCCTCTCTCCGTCTCCAAAGTCCATGATTCGTCATAAATCATCCTCTAGCCCTGAGCTGAGTCTTGCTGTTTTAAGTTTAACTAGCTTATTTTTGTGCTGATAAGCCAGACTTTGAATTCTTCCCAAGATCACGGGTTGGGGCCAGTAATATCACGAAGGAGAGACTGTTAATCATGATACATCACATGCCAATGGGAGCAGCATCGTGTGCTTGCTTCAAGTGGAGTGTTTCCCTTATATCAGCATTTGCAGGCAGAGAGCTTGTATCTCAGAGCTCGTGGGAGGGAAGAGTCGGGGCTCCCACCAGATGTAAATCAGGTTTATTATCCAAGCCAACTCAACAGAGTCACAGGGCAGACTAGTAACGTGCAAAAGGGAGGATGGACACTGATGGCAGGAAAATGTTGTAGTATGAACCTACTTCTTATGCTGCATCAGTGCAACCAGCTTCTTAAGGCTTTGATCCTGACTTCACTCCCAATTCCTACTTTTGCACCATCTTCTGTACCCAGATCTACCCAAGGGTGGGCCTGAAGTGTAGACCAAAGCATAGAGAGAACCTGCTGCACCCTCTTGTTGTTTCTCTGATTCCTTGCTACCACCCCCTTCTCAGTGCATCCGTTTCTTTTCCTTAACAGCTCCAGGCAAGCGTGGTGCATTTCAGATCCATCATGCCATGATCCTTGCTCTCCCAGTCAGTGCCTGAGCTCCTCTCCCAGTATCACTGTTGACTTCAGCCAACTGCACCCCATGGCTGTGGGGATGTGTCTGTTCAACCTGCCTTCTCCTCAGAGTCCAGACCAGCTCCCACCACATCCCATACCCCATATGGGTCATCCTTATGAGGAAAGGAACCAACCCAGCTCTAGGTAAGAGCAGCTTGCAACTGAGGTTTGGACCCAGCTAGTTTTACTGGTATGAGTTGGGAGGTGGAGGAGTCCTCCTTGAGGCATGTCATGTGCTAACAGCCTGTGGAAAGAATGGATTAATCAAGATTAGAAGTAGTCCTGATGGGAACAGCCAGGAGAGCCAGTCAGGAGGTGTGAGACACGTGCATGGGGTTGTGGTTACCAGCCCCACTCTCCCTCTGCTAACGCCTGGTACTGGGCAGCCCAGCCCCTTCCACCCCGACCTGCCTTTGAGTCAGCTGAGAACCCCCAGCCTGACTCATCCTCCCATCATAGCCAAAAAACCACCATCCTCCCAGTCCCAGCATCCCCCAGAGAAGCCCCTTGGTGCCGGATGGTGCCAGCATATCTTTTATCTCACTTGGCCCAGCAGGCCACAAATTCCCATTCCTTTGCAATGGGGGTGGGCGAGGGAGGGAGTGTCTCACTGGGTGCCCCTCTGCTCAGGGGGCAGCTCCGTGTGTCACACGGATCAGCCCTTTGTTGCCTTGGAAAATTTGTGCTGCTCACCCAGCTGGGGTCTGGAGATCAGCCAGAGCCCGGCCGTGCCTCCGTGGGAAGCCGAGATGGGAAGACACGGTGAAGGCTCACTCAGGGCTTTGCTGCCTTCATGGGAATTTGTCTTGCTTTCCCTTTCCCTGGTTTTTTTTTTCCCCCTTTTGGGAGGGGATATTTGAAACCACAAGATGCCATTTTTGGTTTTCCACCCTTCAGAAACAACAATGGCCATGAGCTGATGGTGCCCTGGGTGACTTTTGAGGGCGGTTTGGCTGGTGGAGGCTGGGACCACCTCGGGGGTGAGCCCTGCAGCTCCCCGAGGAATCACCTCTCCCTGAGGAATGATCAGGGCAGGGGCACTGGCAGCATCCCCTGGAGGCTCTGTGGTGTTTGCCAGGCTTGATCCAGCTGGGTGAGCTCTGGCTTCCCGCCCACCCCGCCATCGCTTCGTGGTTGAACTCCCGGGGTGAGTCCCTCCAGGAGGGGGAGAGCTTCATCCCACCGCTGCTGCTGGATGGATGGTGTTTACCTTGGCCCTCCCCGCCGCCGCAGAGGTATCTGGGTGATGAATTCACGAATCCTGGGGGCAGAGGAGGAGCATCTATTACAGAGGTTTGGCACAAGGGAGAAGGGATGACAGAGGGGAGACGGGTGGTGGTTGCACATCAAAGCCGAGCCTCTGCTTTCCTGCCCTATCTTCTAGATTCCATCTGGCCGTGGCGAAACTGCAGGCGCAGAGAGGTTTTGCGTGTTAGAGGCTCGTGTCTCTGTCTGTAGGGACAGAAGGGAATTTCTTCATTCCAGCTGTGCTGGGCAAGTTGTTGTTTTTTCCTTGCCTGCCCATCCAAGAATGATTTTTTAGATCTTGGAGAGCCCTGCTGCAATCACTGGACGTGCTTTGGGTCTGGGCCACAGGGAGATGTGACGGGACACGTCGGTGCTGCAGTTTGGATCCCGTGTGGTGCCCAGGCGTGAGCATCCCTGGCTCCAGCCAGCTGTGGTGCTGGGCTGGGGCTGCTCCACATCTTGTGCGGAGCCATCAGGTCCCGTGCTGCACAGCAGCTGCTGCCCAGCTTGCAGATTCCAGCAGCTGGGAGAGGGGAAGAGCTGAGACCCAAGGTCTCATCCATGGTACCTTCTTGTGCCTGTGCTTGTGTCGGTGTGGGATGGTGTCTGGAGCTCGCACAGGTCCAGTGCTGGTTCAGGGTGGAGAAAAAACTGTAAAACCCCTGTGATAATGTTCCCCTCCTGCGATATCTCCTTGTACTGATCACCTGGAGCTTAACCTGCCCTTTGGATCCTTTTTTCCCTAAACCACCCAGGACATGCTGCCCTCTTGGGACTCTGAACCCTTTCTCAGGATCAAGTGACCTAACCACAGTATTCCCAGAGGGGGACCATGGGCTTTACATCCCACTCTGAGGGGCTTTAAGGCCCCAGCAGCTCAGAGCCGCAGCAGGAGAGGTCAGCAGATCCACGTGGACCTGCTGGAGGTTCATCTGAAAACTCTACAAAAGGGGTTGTGTTTCTTCTTCCCCACATCCTCCAAGCTGCCAAAACCTTCTCCACAAGAGGACCTTTGGCCAGCATTGTGCAACGCTGGCTTGTGCTCTGCTCGAACTTTACTCCTCCTTTCATCCATGCCACAGTAACCTCCAGGGGCTAATAATGTTGCTGATTCCAGATTTAAGACAGGAATCAAAACCTCTCAGCTCCATCCCAGGCCATTGTTCCCTGTCCTGTCACCCGTGCTGTCCCCAGGGCAGGGGCAGCCGTGTACATGGATCACTGAGTGGCCTCACTTGGTGAGAGCCAATGCTCTCATCTCTGTCCCCACGGGCTGCCAGCAAAGTGATCTTCCAGATGGGTTTGTAAAATTAGCATCATCCCCACTGCTTCTAGTCCCACGAAGAGCCACGCCGAGCTCTCAGCTATTTGTTTGTTTGCTTCTTTTGGCAAGAGGTAAAAAAAGGGCCGAATTTACATTTCAGCATCCTGAGTCCTTCCCCATCCCATTGTGGCTCTGACTGGAAAAGCCCTTCCCTGCTTCCTTCCCTTGTCGGTTAAGGAGGTGGTTAATGTGGGAAAGGCAGTTGGAAGCAGGAGGCCCTGGGCACGTGGCAGGCATTAGTGCTGCAGTTATTAATAACCAACCTCTTGGGTAACGTTTCTGGGCAATGCTGGATCCAGTAATGGCAGCTTGGAGGGACTGGGCTGCTGTTGGGAGGCGCTGGGTGGATCCTTACTGAGACAGCATCTGTGAGTGGTACAGCAGGTCCTGCTCTGTATCCAAAGCCTGGAGATGAAAATGACA